>JAXIVJ010003416.1:0-94477 GCA_036785665.1 Chirona hameri | reverse complement strand
ATATATATATATATATATATATATATATATATATATATATATATATATATATATATTATATATATATAATATAATATATATATATATATATATATATATATATATATATATATATATATATATATATATATATATATATATATATATATTATATATATATATATATATATACTATATATATATATATACTATATATATATATATATATATATACTATATATATACTATATATATATATACTATATATATATATATATATATATATATATATATATATATATATATATATATAGTATATTATATATATTATATATATATATATATATATATATATATATATATATATATATATATATATCGTGAACTAGTTTGGTCAACTCCAAAAATTGACCTACAATTTTGTATCTCCCCCAACCTAAAAATCCTGGCGACGCCACTGGGCCTGTGGCCCCCCCCCCCCCCCAACTGTTCCACCGCCTTTGGAAGCGGATCCCGACTCAGGGCCCTCAGGGCCCCTCGAGTCCGATACGCTGTTGGCTCTGGTATAAAGGCACGTTGATGCCCCTTCATAGCCCAAGCAAGGGGCGGGACTCGAGAGGCATTAAATGTTTTTTTTCTTCAAAATTTAGCAATTCTAATTTAGCATCATTTCGCGAGAAAAAAAATTACTTGGTGCACCGCGCCGGCGCGGTGATGTCCCTGGTACACAGGCGCGCGCACAGGATTTTCGTAAGGGGGGTGGGGCACGACCGCAAGGGGACCCCGTCGGACCACGAAGGAGCCCCCCACCATTGCGGCCATCACTGGCGGATACAGCCTCACTCCGTGGGGGGGGGGGGGCATCTTCTTTTTTTTTGTGGCAAAAAGTTACCCCCATTTTTTCCCTCCGCGGACTTGGGCCGGTCAACTTATTTTGGTATTCGAGCCTAAGAAATTCACTTCAAATTCACAACAACAACAAAAATGTAGATTTTTCCCCCGATTTTTATTTTTATTTTTTGGGGTCAAAAACACAAAATGTCCAAATCTGAGCATAGCCATTTTGAAGAGAATGTCATTTCCTTTCTTTTGACATTTTCCATTTGCAATTGGCTTCAAAACTCTATTTCTACGATTTTTCAAACATTTATCGTTTTCCCACCAAAAATGGCATGACATGACGTCATTAAAGCGTCATTATCTCCCACAATACTGCATCAATTTCATTGGATTTTGTGAGAAGACGTATCATTGATGTAGCATACGGTACTGAAAGTTTGACGTTAATATCTATCATAGTTTTTAAGTTATTGAGAAAATCCGGGAGGGGGGGGGGCAGATTCTGCCCCCCCCCCCACCCCCCCCCCAGTGGGGCGCGGGTTAAGTGTCACCGGGGCTGCTTGAATTGCATTAGGTGCGCTGTTTTATCTATCATTGAAAGAAAGGGATACATACAAACTTCAAATTCAATCACTCGAGAGAAGAAAAAAATCATTAAGTTTTCTCCTAAGATCGTTTTCCACGTTCGGTGCAGGAAACGCATACTTGTATTGAATGCTCCTTCCAGATTCCCATGGGGGCATTTGCCCCTGAAGCCTACTGGATCCACCAGTGCCAGCAATTACCGCCAAGGAGAGCCTCTGCCAGAAACTTACTGTAATTTATTTTCCCATTTTCCAAATTTGTATAAGCAATTGCGAAAGTTGTGTCATGCCGTGAAGCAGCGCGAAATTTTCCGGTTTTTGACTGTGGATAGCTGGATTTTTACTGCTGCAAAGACAATTTTTACGATTTTACGATAAATTGGGAACTCGCGAGGGAGACATACTTGTATGACCCCCACAGATTCCTGTGGGGAAGGGGGGGGGGGAATTTGCCCCTGATGCCCCCCTGGATCCGCAGTGGCGGCCAATAATGTGCCTATTATGCAATATTGAGAGGTAGTCGGCAGCGCACTAGAAAGAACGCCAGTATGGTGATATGTTACTATATCCGAACTTCAGCGTAGGATGCAGGGATTATACAATATACATGCCTTACTTAAGCAGTGAATGACATTGATCATGATAAAGCTTCACAAACACCAGCCACGTTGCCAAGCAACGTGCTGGGGGGTTGCAACGTGTTAAAGAGACATAAGTACCTTTTCATTTTTGTTAGCAACAATTTCTTTGGCTACCGTTATGGTACTAAAATGATGTGATCTAAATTTAAAAATTAAATACTATTATTCTCTAAATCAAAGTTAGAAGTTTGGAAAAAATAAAAAGCAAATACATATACTTTTAATGAGTTCATGATCGGTATTTTCCCTCCACTACTGGAAAGCGACACATGTGGCGCTGTTTGTATTAATCTGTTCAACGTTGTTGAATTACCTCTAAACAAATCACCGACACTAAATAGGTCGCCGTCGATGTGCATCGATGAGCTTCCCATTTAATTGCCAGTTTTTGTATTGTTTGTTAATTTTTGGTGGAATTTTATTCTTCATGATAACATAAAGAATAGTGTTATATACAGCCAGAGACAAAACTATACAAAACTCCTAATGCTGAAAATAAATCAAGCAACTTTTAAAAATTGAGGGTCGCAACCACTGGCACTAACTAGGCCGCCGTTATATGCATCAGTTAACCGCTAATTTGGTTACCTTTGTATTCAATGACTGTTCATTGTAGAGGATCGTCGGGCATATAATCACAACAAGCAGAACGCAAAATATATTTTCCACTCCATTGCGTAAAAAAAGCAATACGGGAAAAGGCCGCAGTTTGATGACGACCAAAAGTACTTGCAAGTACCGGTCGTTAAAAGTGTGGAACGCTTATCAACTGTAACTTGAAATATCTTTCGGTATGAAAGTTTATGCAAAATGTGATGAATTTACAATATATTTTTGTCTCGTCTGTCGATTTCAAGTAATAACCCCATTTTGTGAGAATAGGTCATTGTTTCCCTTAAAACCACCGTCCTACGTTGCTAGACAGTGTGTTTGACAGCTTCACAATGTTTGTGAAGCTCTCCTACCGAACAGGGCCATGTTTCCTAAAATACAGCTTTGTAGATATTTGCCAATTGCCGTGCGTTTAGCGTTCGGTATCTGGCAAATGTTGGATAATTTTCCGGGATCATGGGAAAATAATCCAGGATCACGTTCGGTATCTGGAAAATGGAAAATCATCCCCGACAATTTTCTTTCGCGGACGAGAATCGTGGAAAATGTCAGGAGCAGGGTCGCTTGGATATTATCCCTTTGTCGTAGTCAGCTGACTGCCGCTGCGTTCACCGGCGGCATTTGCTGTCTTTTAAGAGTTTTTGCACATGCTGACTGCTGTGTTCTCAAGTAATTACTGTTGCTTTTAAAGTTGACTAATACCAATGTAACGCCTGAGTTGAGTTAAATACGTGTTTTACAGCGCACGCAAAACACAATGATGGATCCTTCCAGATACCGAACGCTCTGCACGGAGCGATAATTTTCCAATAGAAAATTATCCCCGACAGAGTAGATATCTACTCTGTCGGGGATAATTTTCCATTTTGGCACATGACGGCATATGGCGAACGCGCGAAGGGAAAATTATCGTCGATAATTATCCAGCAAATGCCCCCCCCCCCAGTGAGCCGTTTTGCCCCCCCCCCCCCCCCCCCAGTCAAGAAATGCTGCCCACCCTGATTTCAGTATTTCCATGTCATTTTTCGCTTGATAGGTATTCAATTAAAATAAAATATGCTTACCTGGTGATAAATGTATACAAATCCAATGCAAATGCCATGATATTCCTAAGTTTGAGTATTTCCAAGCCAAAATAAGTATCTTTAACCCACCATTGACTGGGGGAGCGGTTAACGCCCCCCCCCCCTTGAAGAATTTTCACAATAGCTGAAAAACTAATAGCGCTATCAACGTGAAACTTCGGGTACCTTCTTATAAATCATTTTGACGTCTTGTATGCAAAATAAAAAAAGTTCGTCGATTTTTTTTAATCAAGTTATAGCGAATTTAATGACGTCACTACACACGAGTTTTACACCAAAATCAGCTAAACTTTGCCAAGCCGTACAAATGCCACATTTGAAGCAAAATGCAATCGAAAAAACGCCAAAAGATAGAAAATTGCAACGGCTAAAAACTGGTTATCTCGGATTTGTGATATTTTTAGTTGTTAACCCAAAAAAACTATTTTAAAACATTTCTTTTGGGGGGAAAAAATTATCACAAAATCAAAATTTTCTAAAATATTCGAAAAACCGGAAGATATGTCAGAGAACCATACCTAGGCAACTACCATGCCAAATTTCAAACTGATATATCCATTGTTTACTGACTTATGACATCTAAAGTATGGGTAACTAATGACGTCATATTTTGAAATTGCGTTTTTTTCCTTTTATGGACTAGATACAGACAAATAAATGCCACCGCTGTATTTGAGACCAAACTGGTCTAGCAACATGCCTTTTTTGTTTAGATTTAACAATTACAAATTTTGACCTTCGGTGACCTGAACTTGACCTGAAATTGACATTTACTGCACGTAAATGAATTCAGGTGGTAACATGACTATCACTATCGAATTATACGTGGAAAATAACTCATAAAACATGTGTTGCATGACTTTCGTAGCTATATTGAGCATATTGACCTTTTGTGACCTGACCTTGACCTTGGCCAACAATCTCACTTTAGCTCATGCAGGATATGTATCATACCTTTGGCAACACTTGGGGTGAAACTGGTCGCAATCGAAGGCTTTGGATGGAAAGTATGGCCCATAAACTCAAATACGCCGATTTTGACCTTTGACCTGACATTTGACATTACTTTGACATTTGTGAGCATGCTTTAGATTCGTCTTATTAAGAGCTATCGATTGCCGCGTTGCGCATCTCGCTGCGATCATTGGGTTGGAAGATAACCAGGGGGCGTTTAACGCCCCCCCCCCCTCCCCAGTCAATGGCGTTCTGCTAGGACCCCAGTCAATGCCGGGTTAAATTATTTCCGGAATATCTCGAATTTCAATATTTTGTTAACAATTGCTCATTAGCGGCAGAGTGTGGAGATCGGGGGATGTTGTATCAGGAACGTCGCCACACAATTTGGAGTGGGTGGGGGCAACTGCTGAGCCGAGATTGTGTTCAAATTCGGTGTGTGGTTAGGGATCTCTCAGCCGCCACTTTCCCACAAGTCAGGGATGGGGTGCTTCTGCACGTGCCCACGTGTGCACCACGCATTTGTATCTCAGAAACTACTTCTCTGATCGAGTTGGAATTCACTATACATTTCCTTCACGTTCGCTCGTTCATCGCCAACTACGGCGCCTTACTGGTTCGGTAAAAAAAGTTATGGAAGAAAAATGACGAATGCGGAATGACCTCAGAGTGAATAGATTTTACCTCGTGGAGGTCACAGGATAAAAATACCACATAGATCTTTGCATTGGCGGATCCAGAACGGGTTATTTTTATTTTGGGGGGGAAATAAAAAAAAAGTCGCACACAATTCTGAAAACGCATCGGATTTTGCTTGCTTATGCATTGATAGCTGATTTAAAACTAACTTTCCTTGGTAAAGGTTGCTTAGATTTTCTTCTATATCAGGAAATGTGTCAATCTAGCGCCGATTTCAGGCGGTGGGGGGGGGGGGTCAATTGCCCATTTTTCCAATCCGCCACTGGATCTTTGTATTTTGCAAAAGATGCGGGACTCCGGTGAAAATTGGCCAAATTTAGCCATTTCCTTTGGATTTATATGCATTTGCATGTTTCCCCAATGACTTATAATTGCGAGGTCACACAATATACTTCACCTTAGGTCACCGATGTAAAATCATCCGAAATAGCAGAATCGTAGGTGTGTATGAACTGATTAAATCCTGTGAGTATCTAACTGATCAGTCAAACAATGTGGCTGCGGCACGACCTTACATTTTTGGAGGTGGGATCACTAAACTTGACTTGTGACGTGCCTGAGGAGACCCCAGGTAAACAAATTAACAGGATTTGGGCAATTGATAGGCAAGTAGTTGTAACAAAAATGGCGGAGCGAAATGGCGTCATTTTCCGCTATTTCCAAAAACCTAAGGGGGATGGTATGTCCGCCCCCCATGGAATAGGAACCTACACCCACTGGCGCAGGGGTGTAGGTTCCTATTCAGTTGGGGGGCTTCAGCCTCACCCTCCCAACTGGGGCTTCAGCCCCCCCCCCACTTTGACGAAGAAGTGGGTCAAATCCGGGGAGAAATCTGTATTTTGTGGTTTTTGATGTTACTTTAAGCGATTTTTTCCAGCTCAGCTCCCCCCCCCCCCCCCACACACACACACTTGTTTGGAGACGCTACGCCCCTGCACTGGTGGATCCAGGGGGCGGACATCAGGGGCAAATGCCCCCCCCCCCCCCACACACAGGAATCTGTGTGTGTGTGTGTGTGTGTGGGGGGGGGGGGGGGCATGCAATACAAGTATGCCCCCTCCATCTGCGCGTTCCCTGCACTGAACGTGCAAAACAATTATCTTATTAGGAGAAAACTTAATGAAATCGGAAGTTTTTTCTTCTCTCAAGTGATTGAATTTGAAGTTTGTATGTATCCCTTGCTTTCAATGATAGACAAAACAGCGCACCTGATGCAATTCAAGCCACTGGCGGATCCAGGGGGGGGGGGGGGGGCAATCCGGCCATGGCCCCCCAAAAGCCTGGAAGGGGGGGCCAACATGTCTTTTGGCCCCCCCAAAACAAAATAAAAAATATATATAAATAACTGTAATATGAGCCTCAACGCATATAAAAAAACAATAAAATTCCGTGTTCTGTGAAATTTTAAGAAGAAAAAAAATAACACGTTCATAAATAATGATTTCGTCGTCGACGAAGGAATAACTAGACCCACGACCAAAGGCGGATCCAGGGGGGGGGGGGCGAACGGGGCCATGCCCCCCCCCCCCCCAAGCCTGTTTAAGGGGGGGCCAAACTATGTTTTGCCCCCCCCCCCAGACGTGAAATTTAATGCATGCTATATTTGCGTTTTTAGAACGGTACTGGGCATCCCAAAATTGCAGCAGTCAAAATCAAGCTAGCCTCAGTCAAAAACTGAAAAATTTCGCGCCGCTTCGCGGCATGACACAAGTTTCGCAATTGCATATACAAATTTTTAAAATTAATTCCATTAAGTGTCTTGCAGAGGCTCTCCTTGGCGGTAATTGCTGGCCCCAGGGCCAACTCTCTTCATAAAATATTATCTTTAAAGCGGGCTACATGTTTATTTTGTCTGCCGAGTTCCGAAAAAGGCGACGCGAACGCAAAGACGCGGACTTCGGCAACCGGAAGCTGTTCCAGCGGTGCCCAACTTGTTGGCCCGAAGAGCTAATAGTGGGGACCAGGCCAGGACTATCTCCCCAAGCCATCTCCCCAGGCTCCTCCAGATCCACAGGGACCATTTATGCGCGGAAATGTCGGTCTGCCTCTTGCTACTTTGAAAACATTTGCACCGTTACCAGTTGTTTGTTACAGTTCGGTACATAGGTATGTATACAGACTACAGTTATTATTATCATATGTACTATTGAGCGCAGACTGCCACCGGCCATCGTGATTTACTATCCGAGGCTAATGTATATGAAAAACTACCTTCATTTTAACATTTTGCATCATACCGAGATGTGCAACCAGGAAAAGGGGTTATCTGAGGCTTGGCTCCACTCACGGTCTGGTTCCAATATTAAAAATGCGTTTTCCACGACCTAAAATTAAAATGTTCACGCCGCTTCGCGGCGTCACATCAGTGGCCATCGTCATAACGAAGCCATCGTCATCGTCTTCGTTTCGTCGTAACGCTGAATTGAATGAATAACATTTTTAGCTTATTATCCTCTACAAGGCTAAGAAGCTAAAAATGCCTATGTTTCTGGGTTTTATCAGGCAAACCCGAGCAACAAAAAAAATCGCGCCGCTTCGCGGCGCTAAATAACAAGTACCTACTATAACATGCAAATCCACATTAGAAATGTTGCAAAGGCTTAAATACACGCATAACAAATTGGGGTACATTTTTTTGCCGTCATTTTAGCCGACCCCCCCACTCAAAAATATCGGCGACGCCCCTGGGTACAGCTGACAATTGACATAGTTTTTATCAGTGTAAGGCAATGTCGGAACAATACAAACTGCAAGCTGACATCTTTCCTTTTTCGATATCCCAAAAGGTCGAAAACCTAAAAAAAAATGGGGGAAAAAAATCGAAATCGTGTGGTTGCAAAATAAAGTGGCCCAAATCCGGGAAGAAATTCGAAATTGGGGATAGGTAAGGTCCGCTAAAAAAACGGTTTGGCCCCCCCAAAACAGCCGGCTGGATCCGCCCTTGATTCAAGCAGCCCCGGTGACGCGCGTCCTGCTGGGGGGGGGGGGGGAGGGCAAGTTCTACCCCTTCCCGGATTAGCTCAATAACTTTAAAACTGTGATAGAGATCAGTGTGAAACTTTCAATACCTTATACTGCATCAATTCTACATCTTCTCACAAAATTTCAATGAAATTAATGCAGTGTTTTGGGAGATAATAACGTTGTAAGGATGTCATGTCATGTCATTTTTGGTGGAAAAACAATAAATATTTGACAAATTGTAAAAATAGAGTTTCAAAGCGAATTGCAAATATAAAACGCCAAAAGAAAGGAAATGACATTCTCTTCAAATGGCTATATCGGATTTGTGATTTTTTGTTTTTTTGACGCCCAAAATATTATTTTTTTCTCGGAGAAATGTCCACAATTTTTTTTGGTGTGAATTCGAAAAGTGATTTCTTAGGCTAGAATACCAAAATAAGGTGACCGACCAAATCCGTGGAGGAAAAAATGGTGGTGCCTTTTTGCCACAAAAATATTCCCCCGAATTTGTTTGCCCCCGGTGGTTTTCCCTTAAAATAGGCCCTGGCCGAGGGCCCCCTGGGTTTATTTGCCCCCCATCCAAAAATACCTTCCGTCGTCACTGGGCACGGGTCAGTGTATCCACTTGTGTGCGCCTCTGGTATGAAATGCACTTCGGTCTTATTTTATATATTTATATTTTGTTTCCTTAGAGCTTCGACCCGTTATACATTTTCGCGATAACTTCGCTTTCTATATTTTTGCGATGTGCCCCTTCTGATGAAAATAAAACTTTCACTTTTGATTTGTAAAAAATACATCCGGATTTTTGTTCTTTTTATATAAAAACATACAACCGGACAGGGGCCCACCTTCCGCATTTCGTAAGAAGGCACAGTCCCGTGTGCCAAACAGGACTTAAAAATGGCTATATCGGATTTTCTAAATTTTTAGTTTTTGACCCCTCCCAAAAAAGACGAAAATGTCCACAAAATGTGCCAAACCAAAATTAAAACCAAGCAGGGGCCTTACGGGTCGATTCAGAGCCGCCTCAGAGGGGCCCCGCATTTCGTAAGGGGGGGGGGGGCGTGTGCCCCCCTTGTGTGCGCCTCTGCTGGTACACCTGTTTGGCACACGGGCGCGGTGGTGTCACTGGTGCCCGGTGCGGTGGTGACCCTGGTGCCCGGTGCGGTGGTGACCCTGGTGCCCCGGCGCGGTGGTGTCCCTGGTGTCCCTGGTACACCGGCGCGGTGGTGTCCCTGGTGTCCTTGGTACACCGGCGCGGTGGTGTCCCTGGTACACCGGCGCGGTGGTGCCCCTGGTACACCGGTGCGGTGGTGTCCCTGGTACACCGGCGCGGTGGTGTCCCTGGTGTCCCGGCGAGGTAGTGTCCCTGGTGCCCCTTCACGGCCCAAGGGGGGGGGGGAGGGGGGCATGACCCCCCTGGATCCGCCACTGACGCAGATTTGAAAACACTGTTTATGATTCGATTGCGTTTAGAAGTTCAAGCTGCTTGGAGCTGCTTGGAAGCCAATGCCCTAGCCGGCCCGCCACGTGGTCGCTACTCGCATCGTAGCCTTCAGAGGTATAATAAAATTGAAATTCCCGTACAAACTTGATCGCCATTCTCTTTTATAACAGCGTTAAAATGGCTGCAGTTAGCAAAGATGAAACATCTTATGTGTTACAATAGTCTCATGGATATAAAATAGCGAACAAACCACATTTGAAGGAACAATAACACAAAACATTTCCCAGGCAAAATAAATTCTTCCAACCTCAATGGAGGTCAGGCCCACAGTCAGCTGATAGTTCAAACGTTTGCCGCACCCCAGCATGTGGCGCCACCTCGAGATAAATGGTACTGGAATGCGTACGCTGAGGAACATAGTAATCAATGTTTTGTGCCATCTGTTGTGAATAACGCATTTAACTACTTGAACGGTACTGCTTTTGCGTGAAATCTTAGTAATTCTATACACACAGCGATGTTAACAATGCAGTTATCTGAAATCAAAAATGACCTTGGTACGCGCATGAACTTTCGAGGTCGCGAGGTGCAGCTGTTTCCCGCCAAGTCACCCGCCATTAGTCGCTGTTCTTGGCGTGTGGTGCTGTGCGCGCGCTTGGATTTGAATTTGAAAAAAGGGGTGTAACTCAGGAAAGTTGCAAGGGTGTGTGTGCGAAAGTGCTCTTGGGGCGTGTGCACGCTTGGAAATGCATCCGAAGGTTGCGGAAAACGATGGATTGGGCGATATACCCAGCAACCACGAGGGAGAGATCGAGGTTACCGGAGGCGTGGAGAGGTGGGTCCAGACTTCTATTTCGAACTTGTACTGTGAAATCCTTGTCACTGGTATTTTGTATTTGCTTTGCTTTTGCTTTTGTGCTTGTATGCTAGTGATACATTTCCATTCTTGGAAATTTAGCTAACTGGCAAAAATGCTAGCCCATTCAAAATCTCTGTGAAATCTTGACGCTTTCGTCCGTAGGTTATGTTTGCTGATCTTGAAGCACAATGACGCTTTGCAAACGTGCATCAGTGTAGCCTTGAATGTAGCAGAATATTTGCTTTGATGTGCCAAGTTTGCGGTTATGTGGTGTTCAGGTGGATATGTATTGTGCTACCCATTTCAATTTATACATTTTTTCATTGGAGCTCGACACATCGTCTGCCGCATATTAACCCCATATGGTTACATGACGTCATGCCACCCCGCTGGAGGGGTACAGGTACTGGGTGCTCAAGTCTTCACGGTATTCAGCAAGCGAAGCCCCCACCGAAGCGGGTTTTGGTCAAGAGCATACGGATTGCCGCGCCCCTTCCGGCCCCGTGGCCTGTGCCGTTCTTCCGATTGCTGTCATGGAAATTGACAGTATGCAGTTTCAATGGTTGCTTTCTGAAATTTGCGGGCTTATTTTGTGAATCTGCTGCGGCGTGTGGTTGAGGAATGTTTTGACCGCGCCCACAAACTGCACGTGTTGGTTCGGAGGGCACGGTCGGCGGCGGTGTGGGGCGGGCGAGGGAGCGGTGGGGGGGGGGGGGGGGATTCCGTTCAATGAGCAAGCATGGCTCATCTGACACGGCGTCCTTGTTATCGACAGAGGTGTTCATGTAGTGTACTGTGTAGGTGTAGGTATCGAGGTTCGTGGTGTAAGTAGCAGGGGCGCAGCCAGGGTGGGGGGGGGGATTGCCCCCCCCCCCCTACATGTCACAAAAGCCCCGCCGAGATTAGCCCAGACACCATTTGCATTAGCTAAATTTACTTTCAAAAAGTCAGGAGCCCTCAAACCAGGCAAGGGTCACTGGTTCATGTAAAGGGCCCTCACAGACACTGAAGGGCTTTCGAAGCCAGCCCTGGGGCCTCTTGGGCATGTCCAGGGGCCCATTGAACCCACCGAGGGGCCCAAAAACTACCCAGGGGCCTCGAGCATGTCCAGGGACCCATTGTGCCCACGTAAAGGCGCAATACATGCCCAGGAACCTTTCGAGCATGCCCTGGGGCCCATTGAGCTCACTCAGGGGCCAAAAAAACTGCCCAGGGGCCTCTAGGCATATCCACTTGTACGCCCAGGGGCCCATTGAGTCTGTTCAGGGGCCTCTCGAACCTGCCCAGGGGCCTCTCGAGCTTGCCCAGGGGCCCATTGAGTCTGTTCAAGGGCCTCTTGAACCTGTCTAGGGGCCATTAGTCTGTTCAGGGGCCTCGAGCTTTCTCAATGATCCATTGATCCTGTTCAGGGGCCTCTCGAACCTGCCCAGGGGCTATTAGTCTGATCAGGGGCCTCGGCTTGCCAAGGGGCCATTGAGTCTGTTCGGGGCCCTCGAGCTTATCCAGAGGGCCATTGAGTTTGTGAACGGGGCCCTCTAGTCTGCCCAGGGGTTGCTAGCCGTCGCCTGGAGCGCCTGCTATAGCTGGAGCGCCTGCTAGCCGTGGTAGGCGCAGTCATAATGAGCGGTAATGTGCTGTACTCTGACCCACCTGGTGCAATGTTTTCTTGGGTTTAAAAATGGTAATTTGATCTAATGCGTTTTTGAATGGGGGGGGGTGGTAGTACAAAACAATTCAACAATTTTCCTCCGTAATATTTGTCAGCCAGTGGCGTCGCCGACGGGAGGGTCGGGGTGGAGGGAGGTCTGGGCAAACTCCCCCCACTTTTAGAAGGCGGGAGGGTCGACCCCCCCCCCATACACACTTTTTGCCGGAATAATTCACAATTTATCGTAAAAATTGTCTTTGCAGTGCAGTCAAAATCCAGTTATTTGTTAGTTGTTATCCAGTTAGTTGTTAGTTGTCTTTCAGTTATCCAGTTAGTTGTCAAAAACTGGAAAATTTCGCAATAGCTTATCCAAATTTGGAAATTGGGAAAAAGAATTGCATTACGTGTCTGGCAGAGGCTCTCCTTGGCGGTAATTGCTGACCCCAGGGTCCATTTCCTTCATAAAATATTCACTTTTAAGTTTCAAGTAGGCTACATGTTAAGCTAGTTTGCCGAGTTCCGAAAAAAGGCGACGCGAACGCAAAGACGAGGAGATCGGCACCCGGAAGCTGCTTCAGCGGTGCACAATTTGCTGGACTGAAGAGCTAATAGTGGAAACAGGCCATCTCACCCCCACGGTCTGGTTCCAATCAATGTTCGCCACGGGCCCACCAACCCCCAGCCCGGTTCGGCCCAGGCCCATGAACACCAGGCCCGGACCAGGCCCGGTCAAATTCATAATATTGAGGCCCAGGCCCGTTCCGTCCCGTTCCGTCCCGTTCCGTCCCGTTCCGTCCCGTTCCGTCCCATTCCGTCCCGTTCCGTCCCGTTCAGATTAAGCATATCATTATTTTCACAAAATGTGCTATCCTAGCATATTTACTTGTATACTATAAATGTGAAACAATTAACCAATTTTGCTAACAAAAAAAGTCAGCCACAACAACAGTGTGTTGCTGTGTAGGTGAACTGCTGGTTGAAAGTATTTTTACGCTGACCTGAGCTTGCGCGGATTACTTCAAAATTATCAGCCCAGGCCCGTCCAGAGCCCGGTGATTTCCTTAAAGTTGAGGACCGGCCCATAGGGCCAGCCCGACCCGTGGGTAACTCTGGTTCCAATATTAACATTCGTTTTCCAGGACATATAATTAACATTTTCACGCCGCTTCGCAGTGTCACATCGGTACTCATCGTCATAACGAAGCCATCGTCATCGGTTCGTCGTAACGCTGAATTGAATTAATATCATTTTTAGCTTATTATCCTCCAAGGCCCACCGCCTATATTACTGGGTTTTATCAGGCAAAACCGTTAAAAAAATCGCCGAAAAATTCCCGCTTTTGAAGATGGTCTGGCATATTGTGTCAAACAGCTTGAGTCATGATAGTCTTTCAGTAAGCTATTAATAGGACATTGCACTATGAGGGTTTAACTGAGCAATTATGCATTCTCGGTACAGTATGCTAGTTAACATATTTAGTTGTTTCTAGTTTAGCACAAATCCAAGTGCTGACAATATTCCCCTAACTGTAGTGTGTTTGGTGTGGCTCTTAAAACATTCGTGTCTACTTCATTTGCACCCCAGCTCGCCTGAAGGGCAAGCTGGGACAGGGGCGGATCCAGGCAAACATTTCGGGGGGGGGGCACATCAGACGTGAAGAGGCCCCGAGCTGAAAAGGGCCCCCAACGTTTTTGCAGGTTTGAAAGGGCCTCCAGTCGCTCTGAGAGAGTATTTTCAGGTATGAGAAAGCCCTTAACAAGCCTAAGAGGGCCTCGTCAGGCCTGAAAGAGTTCCATACCAGTCTGAGAAGGCCCTTAATAGGCCTGAGAGGGCCTGATATTTCTGCGTGTATTTAAGCCTTTGCAGCATTTGTAATGTGGATTTTCATGTTACAGTAGGTACTTGTTATTTAGCGCCGCCAAGCGGCGATTTTTTACGGGTTTCCCTGATAAAACCCAGAAATATAGGCGATGGGCCTTATAGATCATAAGAAGCTAAAAATGTTATTCATTCAATTCAGCGTTACGACGAACCGAAGACGATGACGATGGCTTCGTTATGATGATGGCCACCGATGTGATGCAGCGAAGCGGCGTGAAAATGTGAATTTTAGGTCGTGGAAAACGAAATTTTAATATTGGAACCAGACCAGTGGAGACCAGTGGAGCCACGCCTCAGGTAACCCCTTTTCCTGGTTGCACATCTCGGTATGATGAAAAATATTGAAATGAAGGTAGTTTCTCATATACATTAACTAGCCTCGGATAGTAAGTCACGATGACCGGTGGCAGTCAGCGCTCAATAGCACACATGATAATCATAACTATGCATATGTACCGAACTGTAACAAACAACTGGTAACAGTGCAAATGGTTTGAAAGCAGCAAGAGGCAGGACGACCTTTTCGCGCATAAATGGTCCCTGTGGATCTGGAAGAGCTTGAGGGTGGATGGCTTTGGGAGCTGGTCCTGGCCTGGTCCCCAGTATTAACTCTTCAGTGTCCAGCAAGTTGGGCATCGCTCCAGCTTCCGCGGGTGCCGATGTCCGCGTCATTGCGTCCGCGTCGCCTTTTTCGGAACTCGGCAGACTAGCTAAGCATGCACTGGCGGATCCAGCCGTCGTTTTTTTGGGGGTGGGGGTGGGGGCAAATCGGTGGGAGGCACTGGCAGATCCAGCCTCTCTCCGTGGGGGGGGGGGGGTCTTTTTGTGGCAAAAAGGTACCCCCATTTTTCTCCCTCCGCATATTTGGGCCGTTCACCTTATTTTGGTGTTCAAGCCTAAGAAATTCACCTTTCAAACTCACAACAAATTATTTTGTGGATTTTTTTCCCCGAAAAAAAACATTTTTCCCCATTTCTTGGTTACAAAACTCACAATTTCGGATATCCGAGATAGCCATGTTGAAGAGAATGTCATTTCCTTTCTTTTGACGTTTTTTTATTTGCAATTTGCTTCAAAACTCTACGCTTTGTCCAACATTTATAGTTTTCCACCAAAAATGGCATGGCATGACGTTATTAAAACGTCATTATCTCCCAAAATGCTACATCAATGTAATTGAAAGTTGGTGAGAATACTTAGACTTGATGCAGGATGAGGTACTGAAAGTTTCACGTTGATACCTATCACAGTTTCTAGGTTATTGAGAAAATCCGGGAGGGGGCAGATACTTCCAATAAGGTTTGAGCTAGAAGTACCTATATCAAACTTGGTACCTACCTATAGTTTGTTTTATTTTGATTGCACAATTGCCATTGGGAACTTCGTGAGAATCACGCGTGAATTTTGTACACACCGCTGTCACGCGTCCCGAAAAGTTATTTTCACAAAAGCAATGCGTCATTTTTGACAAACATTTGCGCCGAAATAGAGTGTAGATTGGATTCCAAATTGATACCATATGCAGTGTGCTTCCTATATGTAAAAAAAAAACGTTTGTTCGAGCTTCAATTCCGGCTAGCAGCTTGCTGGCCGCTATTTTCTCGTCCAGTTGAGCTTTTTAAGCACTGATTTGATGGTAAGTGTAGGCGTGCCCAAGGGGTGGGGCCCACGGGGCAATTGCCCCCCCCCCCCCCGCCCCCCTGAAGGTCCGTACGTGCCCTCTTGGCCGTATGTGCCCCTTTGAAAATAGGTCCCGAAGGTCCCTATTTCCAAAGATGCTTCAAAGATTAATTATTTTTTAAGGGGAAAATGTTGAAAATATGCCCCTCTAAAAATATAGTGGGCCAAATCCGGTGATTTGTTTTGGTTGGGTTACCTTATGCTCCCCTGATAAAAATTACTCACTCCTGGGGTGAATCCTGGGTACACTACTGGTAAGAGCCGTGTTTCCCAAACAAAATTCCAGTTTTCACTGTGTATAGTTGGATTTTGACTGGTGCGAAGTCAATTTTTACGAACAATTGTCAACGTTTTTTTTTTGTTAGGGGGGAAGACATGTTGTCCCCCCCCTTCCAGGTTTTTTGGGGGCCATGGCCTGGTTGCCCCCCCCCCCCCTGGATCCGCCAGTGTAAACATGTATCCCGCTTGAAAGTTAATATTTTATGAAGCGAGTGGGACCTGGGGGCTGGGGCCAGCAATTACCACCAAGGAGAGCCTCTGCCAGACATTTAATACAATGAATTTTCGCATTTCCCAAATTTGAATAAGCAATTGCGAAACTTGTGTTATGCCGCGAAGCGGCGCGAAATTTTTCAGTTTTAAACTGAGGATAGCTGGATTTTGACTGTTGCAAAGGCAAGTTTTACGATAAATTGTTAACTTTCCTCGAAAAAGTGTGTGAAGGCGGGGGAGACCCCCGCCTTCTGAGAGTGGGAGTCCGGACCCCCCCCCTCCCCCGTCGGCGACGCTCCTGGCCCTATGCCAGTCTTGTAGGGCCCTTGCAAGACTTGAGAGCGACATATGCTGGTCTGGAGGATCATCGGTAGGTCTGAAAGGGCCCTCGGTCGTTCTGAAAGGGTCCTGTGCCGGTGCGAGAGCGCCCTAAGGTCGGTAAAAAGGTACCTCAGTCTCTTTGAGAGTACTATCGGTGGGCCTGAGAGGGCCCTTTCTAAGTCTGAGAGGGTCATTGCCAGACTTGGATGGCCATCCGTCCGTTTGAGAGGGCCATTGTCAGGCCTGAGAGGGCTCCGACCAGGCCTCTGGCTCAGGCGGGCCCAAATGGCTCGCCTGGTGTCCGGTATATGGCCCTCTGTCGCCTAGTAAGGGCCCTCTCAGACTGGCTTAGGGCCATCTGAGGCCTGGCAAGAGTCCTCTCAAACAGACACAGGCCCATTTCAAGCCCGACAAGGGCCATCTTTGACTAATGTAGGAACCAGTCAGGACTGGGACTGGTCCTCTCAAACCAACGTATGGTCCCCCTAAGGCTTTGTTAGGCCATCTTAAGCGGGCCGAGAACCCTCTCAGGTCCGGATAAGACCCTCGCAAACCACCCCAGGGCCCTCTCAGAACTAGCAAAGGCCCTCTCCGACAGGCGTAGGGTTTTATCAGACCCAGCGAGAGCATATTGAGACCTGACAAGGACACTCTCAGGCCGACGTAGGGCCCAGGCACGTATCCAGTATTTCGCCCAGGGGGGGCGCCTCGAATGGGTCCCCTTCCCGAGCGTTGAAAGGGCCCAATTCCCGATCATTGCAAGGGCCTAGCAGACCCTCTGACCTCCACATGGGCCCTTTGCAATTCCCAGGGGCCCTCTGGTCTGTCCAGGAGCCCTCAAGCCCTCCAGCCTTCTAAGGGGCCCTTCCGACCTGGCAAGGGACTGCGCTGGCTGCTTTGTCGCCCTGCCGACATGCTAAGGGGCCCTCCGACTTGGCCTTGGGCCCCTCCGTGCTGGCTAGGGGGCACATTCGGCATGTTCAGGGGCCCTTTCGGTCTGGTCAAAGGCCCTCTGACCTGCACAGGGACCCTTTCAACTTCTCAGGGGCTCTCTGGGTCTGTCCAGGGGCACTCCAGCCTGCTCAGGGACCCTTTCGACCTGGTAAGGAATTGCGCTGGCTGCTTTGTCGCCCTGCCGACATGCTCAGGGGCCCCTCCGACCTGCTCAGGGGCCCCCGACCTGCCCAGGGGCCCTCTGTGCTGGCTAGGGGCCATTCGGCATGTTCAGGGCTCTTCTGACTCGCCCAGGGGCCCTTTTGGTCTAGTCAGGGGCCCTCTGACCTGTACAGGGGCCCTTTGAACGTGTATGGGGCCCTCTGGTCTTTCGGAGGGCCCCTGTTGGCCCTTAAGGGCCTCTGAAGTGCTCTAAACTCTCTAAATACCACTTTGCGTGGTTTCCAGACTCTTAGAGAGCCCATGATAACGCGCTTCGCGCGGTCTCGTCGGCCCTTTTCGGCGCGCTGCGCGCGCCGAAAAGGGCCCTCCTCAGATGTTTCGGGGGGGGGGGGGGGGGGCACGTGCCCCCTGTGCCCCCCCCCCTGGATCCGCCCCTGAGCTGGGATGCAGCTGCACTCCTTCAAAGAATATTTAGTAATTCGTATTTGATTAAAATACTCAAATTGTTGATGCCATGCTTGGGTTACTGTTGAATTTCTCAGTCGTCTGTGATTGAGCAGCCCCCCTCATCCTTTCGCAACCCGGCGGGAGTAGTGGATCCCAGTTTGGGGAACCCCTGCTCTAGTGCAGCGCATTGCAACGGGCGCTATATAACCTCGACAATTCGATGCCCTAGATCATCACACATGAATACCTACTGCAATTGCAAAGCTTTTATAAGTATTAAGTAACATGCCGGGCTACTTATATTTTACATAGGAACAGCGTGCCAGCCCATGCTTGACCGACTCAGTGAGTGGGCTAAAGACGACGTGAAAATACTTTTTTTGTGGTGTCATCCAAATGCCGATTTTTGGCGTAATATAACAATAATGGCGTAAGCCAAAGCTTGTTCATTGCTTTTGGACTATTTTTTCACACACAAAAAAAAACTGACTAAGATCAAATATTTGTGCCCATTAACATTCACTGGGACTGCTATTTCATTGTGCACAATTGCAGTAGCGTACCCAGGATTCACCCCAGGAGGGGGCATAAAGTACCCCCGCCCCCCAAAAAAAACGGATTAGGCCCAAACGGATACGCGACTACTTTCGAATCTGATTGGCTGAACCATTTTTTTTTTATTTGCCTGACATCAGGACTGACTCAGAGAGTATGCATATAGTTATGATAAACAATACTAATTTACGGCCTTCTGTCCTGAATCGGCGCGATATAAGGCTATTTTTGACGATATAAAACAAATTGTATTAACAAATATAATCATTGTGTTTGGCAAAAAAATTAAGGTGAATTATTTCCTTTAATGGGCAGAACGATCGTATTGTATTTTGTCTTAGGTGCGTCGTTCACGCAACATTTTCTTCCCCTGATTACCTTCACTGTAGGTAGTGGTGATCGTTGTATCGATATCGAAACGAAAATCAAGCAAAAACAATACAAGTGAAAATTCAACTAAAGGGGCTCCAGATGTGAATTTCGTCGTATCCATTATCCAACCATCAAACAAATATCTACTTGCCGTGATATTTGTGTTTTGACGAGCCAAAACAGTAGACACACTCCCTTTAAAGGGACTGTCCCACCTTAACATTATATTTGAGTTGAAATAGCCATGTTGTTGGATTTGGATTGAAATCTAGTAGGGTAGCAGTTAAAACAATCATATAGATCTAATCGAAAAGAAATTCGAGCTTGGTCTTACAATTGTAACGAATAAACCCTACGTGTATTTGGATACGGGTCTAAAGCCAATGACGCAGTCTCTTTACCAAATGGTGATGGTAGTCGACTTGTTTTAAGGTGAACCTTGGATATATTTGCTACGTTTCAATGGTTTGGTAATGGTTTGTTTTGTATTCAGAGCGCCAGAATTGTCTCTAAATAATTGTGCCATAATTTGGCAGCGTAAAGGATATCTGTGTAGCTCTAAAGCTCAATATAACGTCATCAACCCAAATATTAAACTAACTAAATAATATTCACACAACATTCACAGTCACACATGAGTCACCCAGTCGTGAGATGCCTGATGACGGCACGATTAAACCTATTGGACAATTTGTGGTGTTTTTGATCGAATTGGGATCAAGATCCTCATGTGCATGAGGTTCACCCCTTGCTGCACCCATCTGCCATTGCGGCTGAACCTCTCCTTCCAGGGGACTGCAACTTGGCGGACTGTTGCATCTACACGCACCATGTTTTCAACCTGATCGAGGTCAACACCTGCCCGTGCACTGAGGCACCCCATGATGCCCCCTGTCGCTCGAGGTCAACACCTGCCCGTGCACTAAGGCACCCCATGATGCCCCCTGTCGCTCGAGGTCAACACCTGCCCGTGCACTGAGGCACCCCATGATGCCCCCTGTCGCTCGAGGTCAACACCTGCCCGTGCACTGAGGCACCCCATGATGCACCCTGTCGCTCGAGGTCAACACCTGCCCGTGCACTAAGGCACCCCATGATGCCCCCTGTCGCTCGAGGTCAACACCTGCCCGTGCACTGAGGCACCCCATGATGCCCCCTGTCGCTCGAGGTCAACACCTGCCCGTGCACTGAGGCACCCCATGATGCCCCCTGTCGCTCGAGGTCAACACCTGCCCGTGCACTGAGGCACCCCATGATGCCCCCTGTCGCTCCCGTTGAACCACATTTCAAGGAGCGCTGCAATTCGTTAGGCTTGTGTAATGCGCATCCGCACTAACCATGGCAATTGAGGTTGTTTTTGACCGATTTGGGTGCACTGCACCCCTCACGCTCCCCATGATGCACCACTCTACCGTTCCTATCGAGCCACGCAACACAGGCCGCTGCTATTTGAGGCTAGGGCATGGTGCGTTGAAAGTCTTGCGGCGTCCGTAAGCTCTATGATCATCGGTGTCTCTGATTTTGAAGCCCAAACGAATGCCCCGATCGCATTGATCGCCGGCGATCGAGGGCGATCGCCCCGATCACCCTCTAATAATAATGGGACGTGATTCTGGTACAGGGAGGTTTTGTACATAGACCGTAATGCTGATACGCCGTTAATATGTGGTCGCGTAAGGGGTTTCGCACACTGCGATCTGCACGAATGACAGACCCGGCCCGCCGTTTCCTCAGTTTATCTCGCACTTTGCAGTCCACACGAACCCCACGTCTCTGTGTTGAGCGTCCTGTCGCGGTGTGCGTTCCACACATCACCGACATCTGTTGGTCGTTGCAGGTTCCTGGACTCTGACGGCGTCTGCGCCCACCCGGCCTCCATGGAGCAGGAGAAGCGAATCCGCCGCGAGGTGGCCAACAGCAACGAGCGACGCCGAATGCAGAGTATAAACGCCGGCTTCCTGACCCTGCGCGCCATGCTGCCACAGCGCGAGGGCGAGAAACTCAGCAAGGTGGGTTCACAACGCAGAGTGCCAAGATGGTGCGCCGCTCGTGTAGAGTGGGATCCCGAGACACGCTACGGAGCGGGGCGTGCTCCGAGCCTCCCTCTGCACCTGCCCTGCCGGCGGCTGGGGTGCCGCCTCGTGCTGTTGGGCCGCCGCCGCCGCCGCCGCCGCCGCCGCCGCCGCCGCCGCCGCCGCCGCCGCCGCCGCCGCCGCCGCCGCCTCCTCCTCCTCCTCCTCCTCCTCCTCCTCCTCCTCCTCCTCCTCCTCCTCCTCCTCCTCCTCCTCCTCCTCCTCCTCCTCCTCCTCCTCCTCCTCCTCCTCCTCCTCCTCCTCCTCCTCCTCCTCCTCCTCCTCCTCCTCCTCCTCCTCCTCCTCCTCCTCCTCCTCCTCCTCCTCCTCCTCCTCCTCCCTCCTCCCTCCTCCCTCCTCCCTCCTCACGGTCCCGGCGACGGCGGCGGCGCTGTCATGGGGCGGTGGCGGCGGGACGCCGGCCAAGGGCGGACGGACGGGCGGCGGCGGCGGCGGCGGCGGGAGGAGCGGGAGCGCACGTGACGGCCGCTCGGTCACCGGCCCGAGAGCGGCGCGCATGCGCAGTGGACGTGTTGACACAGCTGGCTGGCCGGCTGGCCGACCGGGCGGGCGCGACTGGGGAGGGGAGGGGAGGGGAGGGAGCCGCGCCGCGCCGGTCTCGGCCGGTCGCCGGCCAGCTGACGTCAGCTGGGAGGGGAGGGGAGGATGGGGGTGGGAGACGGCTGCCAACTGCGTCATGTCCGCCGGACCCGGCTCCCACCCCAGCCCAGCCCAGCCCAGCCCCAGCCCCCGCTCTGCTGCAAGGCGGTCGGGGAGGGGGGGGGGGGGGATTGACAGGGCGGTCGGGTGCTTCTGTGAATGGATCAATACAAATTAACGTAAATTACCGAATTGGGGACACGATGTTATTCCTGTGACCACCGCAGTGGAAATAACTACTAGAGAACGTATCAACCAAATCTGGTATAATTTGTATATAAATATGTATGTACGGAAAAGAAGGTAGATCATGGTGTGAGTAGAGGTCTCATGGCCAATATGTTTTTGTCTCGCACAGTTGTCATTTTGGAAACTAGCAAGACGCCGAACAAGGTCCAAAGTTAGTTTCGACGTCGGAGCAAATGATCTTGCGAACCTTACGCAGGAAACTCAGCATCGTCCAGATACTTTAGGACACGTTATTGAGCCAAATTTTACAGAAATTATCCCAAAAGTACGCTTCCTATAAATTATCCCAGAAAAAGAACACGTCTATGAAGACTTGCAGAGGATGTAAGAAAGTGCCAACTTCCGAACGCGTTTTTCCTCTGGACCTTTGCAACAGATCGTCAAGAAACCTTCCATTCTAGTCGCTCTGATCTGAAGCATTCCCTTTAAAAATGAATGCTTGACGTTCAATTCTTTGCCCAGGCTCGCCAATTATCACCAAACCTTTTATCATTCGATCCACTCAAGTGGGATACATGCAATGCAAAGTGTGGCCAATTTCAAGTTCATGGTAACCAAAAG
Source organism: Chirona hameri (assembly GCA_036785665.1). Lineage (NCBI taxonomy): Eukaryota > Metazoa > Arthropoda > Thecostraca > Balanomorpha > Balanidae > Chirona > Chirona hameri. The sequence goes on along the minus strand of JAXIVJ010003416.1, from coordinate 71,755 downwards.
TGACAAACAGTGTAACCGCTAGCAGAGTCCCTAAGTTCCGTGACATTGCTCTGACCAAAATTGATCAAACTGTATAAGGAAGGTTGTTGGCTAGGTGGGATGGAATGATTATTTGAAGATCGGCCTGATAGTGTCAAGGAACTCGTTAGAAATGGACTCTTGCTCACAATTGATGGGGTCATTTTTGTTCACCTTAGACTTGACCAAAGTTGGACAGATTTGCAAGAAAGTTTTCCGATTAGAGCACCAAATGGTGGATATTCGGTGGAGATGAACCCCATGGATTCAGAGCATGGACTCGTGTCAGTCTTCCTCAGTCTGCTACTTTTGTCAACTGTAGGGCCGCCCACACCCACAGATTCTGGAAAGCATCAACATTGGTTAGATTTTTAGGTTCGGTTAAAGGCAGTTTTCTTTTATAAATTGAAAGCTGGTGGGAAATTTTATTTTTAAACTATCAATATAGTTTAAACTAGTGCTAACCCGTCCGCTCCGCCGGGCGATTACTAGTGTCCAGTGGTGGTGCAAGCCAGTGATAGACAATTAGGGATTGATAACCCGTACTAGCCGCGACACCTGTCGTACCTATAATAAGTTTGTGTACCCGTCATACACCCGAAGTACCCGTCAAAAACCTACGGTGCCCGACATACACCCGTAGTACCCGTTGTGCCCAAATTTAATTTAAAATTTAATTGTTTAAATTCGTTCCGGAGAGACAGACAGGCAGACGCTTATCAAATAGTAATATAGATATGGTTTCGATCATATTTTATGTGGGGTGAATTACCGTTTCTCCAAAACTTTGAATTACCGTTTCTCCTTGGATTTATCAGTGAGTTAGCCAGGAATCAACCACTAGCTAGCGCCTAGTTATCAAAGGCGTCGCCGTAGGGGACGGGGGACCAGTGTTTGATTTTTTGTTTCATGACCTGGTCCCTGAGAGTAAAAGCCCATAGGTGGAGTCAAATTCTTATTGTCAGGAAAATCAAGATTTTCATTTTTGTTTTAATTATTTTACTTGGAAAGTAAAAATTCTGATTTGTACTAGATATTAAATCCTTGAGGAAAATTGAATCATATTTTAACTACAATGTCGGTAGGATCAGGTGAAAAGAGAGCAAATTTCCCGAAAAAAAAATATGAAGAGAACAAAATTATTTGGACCCAAAAAGTCCAGAAAATTGCCAAAATTCCAAGGCTGCGGGAGACACCGTCCTCCCAGTCGTCGGCTGGCCGCGGGGGCGGGGGGATTGTCCCCCCAGTTTTGGAGACAAATCCATACTTTGTTCGGAAATATGGCAGGTTTCAATATCATAAAAGCATTTGGAAAAAAGTATCAGTGCAATGAAAGAATGGAAGGGATCAGGACGATATTTTTACCTTTCTTCAGGGAAGTTGACAGGAATTTAAATAGAATTTCGGTAGCAGAAAAGCGGGCATATTATTGTGTTGATGTGCCCTATTTGTCGTTTAGGCACTTGCTGAAAGGAAACGCTGGCGGATAGTTTTACGATGTGAATGTTTTTGTGTGCAAGTTTTCAGTCGCTTCGACCGAATAGCTGCAAAGCAGGGGGCGCGGGTTTGAGGCATCAAAAGAAAGTCGGGCCAACTGATGATTGGTCCTCCGATTCCGGAGATACCGAATAGCAAAGATATTTATTTATTTTATTTATTTATTTTTATTTATTTATTTTTATTTATTTATTTAACATCATCGCCGACGGGGTGAACCATTTATGGGCGAAGTCACACAGATAAAACCACACGCATTCACATACTTAAAAGATCACTACATCCCTCACCCATAACCATCTATACCTATAATAATACAAAAGATCACCTAGAAGATCCTCTATAATACAAAAGCGATGGTTAAAAGCTGTTAAATGACACAAATGGATTTAAAATATAAGAATACAATACGAAATAAGGAATATGTGATGAAATAGTGAAGATAAAATAGCAAAAATGAAGACAAAGGTAAAAATGAAAACGAATATAGAATTAGATAGAAATAAAAAGTAACAATAGTTACACACAGCAATACCTATCACATTTCGACACCGGTGACAAATAAAACGTACATAGCGCGTATAGACTACCTACTTACAATGAAGCGACATATGACCTTACTTTGCCACGAAATGATGAGAGAGTGTCTGAGAACAGGTCCACCGTGGAACATTTATCTACGAGCCTATTAGCCAGTCTAGGCAGCCTCACAAAAATGCCTTCTCTCACAGTTGACACCCTGGCATATGGAATGCTGAACAGAGTTCGAGATTGTTGTCTTGTGGCGCGGCAGGGTACATTGAGTGAGAATGACTGTAATATAAATGATGAACGGATTTTGCCAGTGAAAACGTTACGCAAAAACATGATATCGTATTGAGTTCTACGCGCAGATACAGACACTAAGCTAAAATGTTTCAGTAAGTCACAATACACAAGCGACGACGACTGAGAGCGCACCTGAGCGTTGAGCCACATTAAAAACTTATGCTCTATCCTTTCCAATCGAATGACATGAGATGAAGCGGCGCCTCCCCAAATCACGCTACAGTACTCCAAGTTGGAGCGAACGTGTGCGCAGTACGAAGCGATGACGGATCGGTCATGGAGATATCTATATTTTTTTAATATATATATTTATATATATATATATATATATATATATATATATATATATATATATATATATATATATATATATATATATATATATATATATATATATGTATTTATATATATATTTAACAGGAACCTTAATTATATGTGCATTGCCGCCTCATCCAATTACAACAGCGTCAGCTGCGGGTTTGGTTAACTCAACTAACAGGAAGTTAACAGGAGCCTCAATATATAAGCGCATTGCCGCCTCGTCTACTACCGCAAAAATGAATTTTTTATTAGATTTTTTCACAAATTTCATATTATTGAAAAGTTGTATAATTAAATTAATTTCCAATGGTATACAATACTGCAAAATATGTCTGTGTTAGGATATTTTTGGGTTTACTTAGTTGTCAAACCATGCACCCATTCATTGTCCCGGTGTTGAAGCGGCAAACCCGCGCTACCTAGTTATTCAGTTACCTTGGCTGCAAATAAATACGCTTCTGAAAACCATGGCTATGGTCGGGCCGCTCATGCGTATATCCCCCCCCCCCCTAGTTGACGGAAGACCTCGCTCCGCTCGGTAATCGAACTGTTTATGCCGGGTCCCGACCTAGGAAATATATCCATTCAAAAGTTTCTGACTAAATTTATATAATAAAATATGCAAGTCATTTCGTTCAAGTTCTGCCCAAATGCGTTAAAAGTTTGCAAACCGAGGTAGTTTTCGGATAACTACTTCATCCATTACTACAAGTACGTGAGCTACTTCATCCGCATCCGTTTCGGCCAGCCGTCCACAAACAACTAACCCGTACGAGCCAGCGGCAGTCACCGGTTCCGGGGCGTTCCGTCCTGGTACGGTTACGGGCGCCCCGGGTCGGCCAGCATGCAGAACAGTGAGCTGCGCTGAGCTTATGAAGAAGATAAAAAACGCCAGTGACGTTGCCTTGATTCGCACCACCGACCTCCTAAACATCTATCAAACCCCTGACCCTGACCTCTATGCCACCACCGAGCCAGTGTCTCCCGAAAGCAAAAAGCCAGTCCAGTGGCAGCCGGCTGGCGCATTTAAGTTTTGATATTCACGGCATATTAAGAATAATTATAATTGCAGTCTATTGTGATCATGGATCGACGCAAAATTTGCCTACGATAGTGGAAACCTACATCCCCACTAGTGATGTCATTACAAAACAAATCCTGACCGATACCAAACCGATACCGAATGGGAGGCATTTTGGTTGACCAAGTACCGACCGATTCGGGTTAAAGCAAAAAATGTCCAAAATGTGACTGATTTGAAAATTGTATACTTAAATTGATACACACGGGCAAAAACAGCTTTGTTTAACATAATTCATAAAACACATGTACAGTTTCCAAAAGGGCAGTGTAATTATGAAAAAAGGAACGAAATACATTTACAAAGCAAAGTAGTTGATGCCGCAAGCAAGATCAAAAGCAAGCAGCACATTTAAAACAGGATGGAAAAATGTGACCTCAATCATTTCATATTAATTTGCAGCATACTACATATTACATAAATGCATACATAGGAAGAAATCAATTATATCTGGCGGAAGCGGGAGGGGCGTATGACTCCTAACTTCCCCTAACTGTACTTGACATTGGTCAGGATTCAGGAATGATTTAATATGCGATATATTGATTGCAAATGCATAATGACCTAACAAAACTGCATGTCAACTTTTTACACAGATTATACATACTAAATATTGTACAATCCTACAATAGAATCGGTGTTACGTCTCAACCTCAAGTAAGTTGTACCATCATATCCTGTGCGGATATGAGAGTTATCTGCAGTTATATATCTGTATCAAATAGTAGCTAATATTGATAGAAAATGGTCCACGGCACAGAAGGCAAGTATCTTACCACTGCGCCGAGTTGCTTCCCCTTAAATTTAACACAAAATGGGCATTGCGCAGTTAAATGTAGCATACGCGCAGGAAAAGTAAACGACTTTACAATGCGGTACTGCCATATTGATCCCAATGAAGCCATATCCTTCAAAAAGCGGATGCCAATGAAGCCATGTCCTTCAAAAAGCGGATGCCAATGAAGCCATGTCCTTCAAAAAGCGAAGGAGGTAAATACAAAAAAAAAGTATTATTAACATATGTTATTGAATCTTTATATTGTTTGTTTTGAATATACCTGCTGTATAAATAAAATAAAATATGAAAAAAAATCAGCAGGAGTATTTCTATTTTATACATCAACATTTAAATTTAGTAGATCTTAATCTTGGTGTTAAGTTACCTTGGCCATAGTGATACAGGGCCACAGGCTGCCTTAAGTTCTTTGTTAATTCTCCTTAGTCACTTTGAATAATTTCCCTCGTCTTTTCAGTAACACCTCCAGTAAGGCTACCTAATACTATTGTCTATCATGTTGTGCATCATTCTTTGAAATAGGCATATGAAGTGGTTCTGCCCTCACTTGTGAAATAGCGCGAGCAATAAGGATCATTTATTTCTTGAGTCACATTATGAATGTGCATTGTGCGTTGCATTGCATTATTGTGCTTGGTTAGTGGTGTGGTTACTAGTTTATGCTTGCTTCTTAAGATGGTGTATTGATACAACTATGGCCGTAAGTGATACAGGCTGCCTCCTAGTTCTTTTTTAATTCCCCTTAGTCATTTTTAATAATTTCCCTTGTCTTTTCAGTAACACCTCATTTTTTGAAATATATGAAGTGGTTCTACCCTCACCTTTGAAATATCACAAGGGTCATTTATTTCTTTGAAGTCATGAATGCGTTTTGATGGACATTGGACGCCATGTGACCTTCGTTGTCGGAGCGCCCTTAAACACCAATCATCATCAATGTGCATTGTGCACTGTGTGTTGCATTATTGTGCTTGGTTAGTGGTTACTAGTTTGTGTATGCCATATCCTGCCTGCGGCGTATGCTACTTAGGATGGTATAACTATAAAAACTTATTTTTCAGGACCTCACTTCCTCTTGTGAACAATATCTTCAATCTTGATATAATAAACATGTGTTCTATTTAGTATTTACATTAATTGATTGAATTTGGAGCAAATTTGCTGGCTATTATGTGTGAAGGTTTGACAAGTGAATTTTTAAGATTAGGTTGACCGACTAGTGTCCAAAAATGTATGAGCCTGACTGACCGATTACCAAATCGGTCACAACATTTTGTCGGTTACCAAAATTTTGGGAAATAAAAAAAAATGTAATCGGATGACATCCAAACGGAGACAGACAGGTGGCTGTCACTTATTATAATTAGTATGAAATAGCTTTTTATGTAACACGAATAACTAGGATACCTATGTATCCCAAACAGCGATGAGCGAATCACCTGGTGTGCCTGTCGATACAGAGTCGTTTGAACAAACTACCATGAACATTTCCGAAGAAGTTGTTTTTCATCTATCACCTGATATAATTAGTATGAAATAATAGGAAATAATAGGTTTTTCATGGGAAAACATAAAGCTGGTAGATACAACTAAGAATTGCGTTCCTAAGTAAACATTATAAGGTAAAAACTGATTTCCCATCACATTGTCGCGAACTGTACTGATGGTTCATTCGACCCCCACACACACACTAAAAAAAAAACGTGGCGACGCCCCTGCTAGTTTATCGCCAGCTGGTGAATTCCCGCCTTCCTGCCGCCAAACCAGCGCGGTCGGTTGCACGTGTGAGGCGTCCTGCTGGTGTGATTCATGACGTCTCTATGTGGGTCGCCCCTCTGCCGACCGGCCTGTCTGCTCTACACCAGCAGCAGCTGTGCGTGGCCCCCGCTTGCTGCTGCAGCCGCTGCCGAGCAGAATCAAGGTCGGCCGGGGCCCGGGGCTGGGGCCGGGCTGGGAACGGGCCGGCCAGCCGACCGCGTGGCTGATTCACAGTCAGCTGGGCCGCCAGCTGGCCGGCGCCGGACGCGCCGGCGGCAGAGGCTAGCGGCGCCGCTGGCGCCCGTCCACCGCGCCTCTGCCCGGGCGGCGGCAATCTTGGAAATAGCACGGCCGCTCAATGAGTCGGCGGCGGCGGCGCGGCGGGTCGATGGCGGGCGGCGGTCGCCGGGCGGATCCCCCTCCCTCTCCCCCGGCACGACGGCGGCGGCCGGCCGGCCGGATACTACGGGGTTGTCTGTGCCACACACGCACGCTGCCGGTATAGTACACGCCTAGCGTAATCGACCGTGGCAGGTGCCGTCAGGAACGGGGAGCCGTGGCGCGAGGAGGCGGGAAATGATACGGCACGCGAGTGCGTGCCTGTTCAGAGGCGCGTCGGTACGTCTGTCTGTTTATGGTACGGGAGCGCGGCACACGCAGAACGTTGTGTGCCAAGGACATGGCCGTGTGTGCTGTTTCCATGGCAAGGTTACGAATGGTGATGATAGTATACACTAGTGGTGTAAGATTCGGACATTTTCCAAGTCGTGTCCGATCCAAAGTCCGATCCAATATGACATGTTGACCGAAAGTGTCCCATGAGTCCTAGAGTCCGAAAATAGTCAAATTTGTAAAACATCCTACACATAACAATTAATGCTGTTTTTACTTTATATCATGTCCACAATTACCATCACATCATTTTTCGTTCAATTTCACATTTAAATACATCAATCATGCCGCACTTTGTTAGAAAACATCAGAGGATCATGAATCCTCCAATTAACTGCCTGCAGGTGGAAAGACATGTATGGTAGGGAAATGCGTGAATTGTGATCTATATGCCTTGACCGAAAATTGTCCAAAATATTTGTATATAATATATCTGTACCTAAATATATCTAAATATCTGTATATCTGTACTCAAAATATCTGAAAATTGTCCACCCGAAGTCCAAATCGGAATCAGACTATTTTCGGACGTCCAAAAAATTGGACTCAGATTTACATCACTGGTATACACATTATGTTGGATGCTCGCATCTCGTATACATGTTTCACCAATTGATGTATTTTGTATTCATAATTATGTGTAGTCATGTCGCACTCTACAGAACATAACCGATGTATTGGGACAACACCCCCTGGTCCACACAGTGTCGCCGCACCAGCCAGACTGACCGTCGTCCGCGGATTGACGGGCGGCGGCTGACAGCCAGATGTGACCCACGCGGCCCCGGTCCCCGACCCAGCATGGCAGCCGACTGCCATGACTGCCATACGTGAGAGCGGGGCTGCTCTCACGTCATTGCGTGTATGACTCCATAAACGCACTGACCGCCGACGCGTGCACTAACGAGCGCACCGACCCGCTTGCCACCAGACATGTCGTGGGATCACGAGATCATGGATCAAACCTTATATTTTTGCCGTGGGATCCACGGGATCATGGATCTAGACCAACAAAAGTCTCCGTGGGATCAAGCGGATCCAGGATATATTCACAAATGGCAGCTGTACAAACAAAACATTCAAATCAATATCAAAGGAAAGCTAAAAGCTGAAGCAGCTTCACAATTTAATATGTAAAAATAATATACAGCTTAAAAATCTTACCAATACCAATTACCAATATGACGATGCCACGCTCGCCACATATGTCCAAGGTTTATTATAAACCTTACATACTACATAACGAATGTTAATTTGCTTTGTACAATTCTTCAAATGTAATTATTGCTGTGCCGTTTATTTATTTATCTGTATTTCTGTAATTATTTATGCAAGGTAATAACTATGGCCAATTATCATCACCAGGTTGAGGCGTTGATCATACTCGAACGTTTTACTCTTTCCCAATGCCGAAGTTAAAATCAGCGGCCCCGACTGACATTCTTCCCATGCTTGCCATGCTTGCCATGCTTGCCATGCTTGCCCGGCTCTCGGTAGATTGCTCGAATAGCGGGTTTGGCTGCGGAAAATACCGGAAGTATGGGATAGATGATATACTTATGCCCAGTGTCCCAAAATTCAATTTTTGCTTGGATGTCAGATTGGAAATTTTAGCCGCAAAAAGTCCACGAGAGTGGAAAATTATTAGAAAATAGTACAATATTGACGTCTGTTGAATAGGCAAAGCAGTATTTTTCGTTGAAATCACGTATTTTTAGCCAATATTTATGTCCGAATCAATATCACAATGCATATTTTGGAAATTGAAAATTGACTCCTAAAATGGGGAGTGAGAGTGGAAAATTATTCACTTTGGGTGTCAGTTCCCACCCAAATTGACAAATTTTATGACACTGCCTTTGCCCCGAGGTTTGCTGGCCTGCTCGAGTGCATTGGCCCGTGTTGCGGCCTCTGCTGTGTACTGACGGCGTCCTGAGGTTTGCTGGCCTGCTCGAGTGCATTGCTCTCTGCTGTGTACTGACGGCGTCTGTTCGTTCCTCTCTGTGTCGGCAGGCGGCGATTCTGCAGCAGACCTCTGATTTCATCTGCAACTTGGAGCAGGAGAAGACCCGACTGCTGACTCAGAACTGCCAGCTGAAACGCCTGTTGGGGCAGCAGTCCGGTGGCGGGGAATCCCCGGACCCGGCCGACGACAGTCCGGCTCCGGCTCCGGCTCCGGCTCCGGCTCCGCCGCCGCAGTCTGTCGTACCTCGCAGCGCCTCCCAGGAGGAGATGACGGCCTGCGACGCCGCCCACCCACCACCACCACCAGCGCCACCGCCGGAGCCGCTGCCGCTGCCGCTGCAGACGCTGCAGCTCGAGCTGCAGGAGCTGCGCGCCCAGCTGGAGCGCGAGCGGCTGCAGCGGTTGTCGGCCGAGGAGCGGCTGCGCCAGGCGGAGCAGCAGCATCAGCAACAGCAGCAACAGCAGCAACAGCAGCAACAGCAGCAACAGCAGCAACAGCAGCAACAGCAGCAACAGCAGCAACAGCAGCAACAGCAGCAACAGCAGCAACAACAACAACAACAACAACAACAACAACAACAACAGCAGCAGCAGCAGCAGCAGCAGCAGCACCACCACCACCACCAGCAGCAGCAGCACCAGCAGCAACATCAACAGCAGCAGCAGCAGCAGCAGCAGCAGCACCATGTGCACATGAGGTTCAAGAAGCCGCGCCTGGAGCCGGCCACCTCGCCTCAGCCGCTGATGCCGGAGCAGCACGAGATGACGCCGGCGGCGGAGGAGACGGTGCAGCAGTCTCCGTCGCCGCCACCTCCGGTCGCCGTCCGCAGGTGGGTCAGATGTCTGAAGAGCGTGTGTGTCTGACATCGGACCGAGTTCGGCAGGGCTATCTCGATGCTGGAGGTGTCGATTCTCTAGGTCCATTTGCACCGCACTCCGCATATCAAACAGACCACTTGTCGAAACTAATTGACCGCTTGGTTCGTCAATGATTACTCATCTTCCTTTCCCCATATTTGTTGTTTTGCCTCTAAAATATTGTTCGTTTTTTCTTCTGATATCCGTTGCCCCAAGCCAGTACCGAAGCATGTTTGGACCGACTCCTCTACGATGGTGACTGACCGTTATTTTTGCCTTCCTCAGGCCTATGTACATGGGCTCTTCGACCTCGCGTCAGAACCTGGACACCATTGTGGAGGCGATACGTCATCTGGAAGGGGACCATCTGTTTGATGACTGCCCCGAGCCGAGGCAGAAGAGACTGGAGCCGGCACAAACCCGCCTGGAGCCGCTACCAGCGTGCATCGAGCCGATGCAGACCCGCCTGGAGCCCATCCAGACCCGCCTGGAACCCATCCAAACCCGCCTGGAACCCATCCAAACCCGGCTTGAACCCATCCAGACCAGACTAGAGCCCATGGAGCTGCAGCAGCCCTGCCTGGAGCTGCAGCCGCAGGAGGCGCCCCTGGAACTGACCACGCACGCGCGGAGCTCCTCAGTCGACCCGTACCGGCCCGCGGTGATAGTGGCACAACACCTGCCGCAGCGCCACTAGCCGCCGGGGCTGCAGCGCGCCGCCCGCGACGGGACGAGAGTCTTGCATTTACCGCGACACGAGCTTTGACCAGAGACGGAGTCACGGTCCGGAGTACTCAGGTGTTTGTATGGTGGGGTGGGGTGGGACGGGAGGGGCGCGGCCCACCTGCAGAACAACGTGTGCCAGTTGTACGGGGTCGGCGCGGACGCAGTGTGTGTGAGACGATGTGTGCTGGATGAGGTTTGAGGCCGAGTGGACTCTGCGCTTTGTATGCCATGTATAAGGCCGATTCTATATTCTCTTAGTCGGATGGATTTGTTACTTTGCCGGCTGGGACAGCGCTCCGGCGGCTGACCGAGACTGTTTTTCCCGCTGGAGTATGCGATGTTACATATGTCTGAATATGTTAAGTGAATAGAAGAACCTCGCATTATTCTAAGCTGCCGTGAAGCGCGCATGATTCTTGTAATACAGTATTTGTTCGAATGGGAACATGATTCCTTTGGTGACTTTGATGATGGACCGAGCCGGCTGTTGAGAACGTGATGCCTTTGGTGACTTTGATGATGGACCGAGCCGACTGTTGAGAACGTGATACTCAGGAGGTAGCCGAGTACCTCGGGACTGAATTTACTGGACATGGACTTTTAAATTTAAGCGATATTTAAATAAGAAATTAGTGATTGTGTCGAGATCCAGGATCTCTTCAAATCCTGGATCTTATTTCCTTAAATTCGTTTAGGGATCCGGGGGTTATGGGTCAATGAAACGTCTAACATGCGGAGTCTCGCTGCATTGTGAATGCTATTTTTTTTTCGCGCGATCTTGTATACGTTTTTTTTAGAGGCAAATTACCGTGGGATCCAGTCTTTTCCCAAGGTTCTCGACACGTGTGATGTGTCTGATAGTGACAGTTGAGGGTGAGATAATGGGGCAGATCAATAGTCGATAGTAAGTTCGAGCGTCAGTGTGGAACACCGCTTCCAAAGAGGGTGGATCAGTTGCGGCACCCGAGCCCAAATCATCAGCTCTGAGCCAGACTGGTGGTCGATTACGTTGTAAGATACGAGTCAATAAAAGTAGCGGACGGGAGACGAACGGTGAGACTGAAAGTGGAACCGAAACAATTGGTCATGAGTATGACTATGAGCTTGTGGAAACCATGCCGTGCTCGTCATGCGTGCAGAGAAGAAATGGCGAGTTAACAAGCATGTCCTCAAAATACACAGCGTTTCGTTCCGTGATGCATTTCTCTCGTACACGATGCGCGCCCGGTGAAACAACATGGCTGCGAGCCGTCATTGTGGAGCTGATGGTCCCATTCAGACATTATCTGTTCAAATTATCAGCATGGCAGGTCGGTTTTCAATCCAACCATATGCACTAGAACCCCGAGTCTTGTGTGTTAACACTGCACTCCACCGGAATCGCGCCGGACCACTGACAGCACGTCTTGTCGGCGCCTGGCCCCTTCCTGGCAGTATCCTGCGACAATGATCCGCCACGCGGCCTCAGTCATCCAGCACAACAAACACTCCGTCGGCGGTGGGGTGGACGGAGCCCGTCACACCCTCCCCGTGCTGGACCGCACGCGGAGCCGGCAGCACCGCCGCCATCTGCCGCCCGCTCTCCGGCCGCGCCGCGCCGCCCTCACTGCCATCTATCGGCCGAAACCAGTACACGAGCCCGTGCATCGCGCCGGTAGATGTCACTGGTATCGCGAACTGCTGCGACTGTATGGAGCCCGTGGCCACGTCCAGACAGCCGATGACGTGGATGTCCGTCAGGTCGGACGACGCGGCCGGCTGGGAGTACGGGAAGTCCTGCAGCTGGTGCACCTGGAAATGACGCCGCTCAGGTCAGGTCAGGTCGGTGGAAATGACAGGTGGTGACACTGACCATTCCGACATCGCGGCTCCGGCTCAGGCATCACGGATGGCTGCGCAGTTGCAGATGGCGCTTAGTGACTCGCTACAATATCATGCCACTGATATTGGTCTCGTGGTCATACGGCATCGACACTAGTACAACGCCGTTGGCCGACCTGTGACATGGCCGTTGTACTACAAGTACAACGGCCATGTCACATAATAGGACAACCAGGGAGCGAAATAAGTGCAGAAAGCAACTCAGGTTAATACATGCGTGTCTAACCCCGTAGCACCAATGTACGGCAGGCGGCAATGTCTCACCCGAAACACATTGATGGCGCTGCAGTCGAGTCCGTCTGTGTTTTCGCGGAGTACCGAGGTCATGTGAAGCAGCAACCGACTGGTGACGGCTACCGCCAGCAGCTGGAGCCGGGCAGGAGCCAGCAGGCCGCCGTCAGCCAGCGAGACACTGCCGGGTCAGCACACCGGGCATACGACCGTCACACGCCGGACATACCAATGTCAAACGGGACACACATGGCACACGGGACATACCACTGTCACACGGGACATACCACTGTCACACGGGGCATACCACCGTCACACGGGACATACCACTGTCACACGGGACATACCACTGTCACAAGGGACATACCACTGTCACAAGGGACATACCACCACTGTCACACGGGACATACCACTACTGTCACACGGGACATAACACCACTGTCACACGGGACATACCACTGTCACACGGGACATACCACTGCCACACGGGACATACCACTGTCACACGGGGCATACCACTATCACACGGGACATACCACTGTCACACGGGACATACCACTGTCACACGGGGAATACCATCACTGTCACACGGGACATACCACTGTCACACGGGGCATACCAGTCACACGGGACATACCAGTCACACGGGACATACCAGTCACACGGGACACACCATCACTGTCACACGGAACACACCATCACTGTCACACGGAACACACCACTGTCACACGGGACATATCACTGTCACACAGGGCATACCACTGTCACACGGGGCATACCACTGTCACACGGGACATCCCACTGTCACACGGGACATACCACTGTCACACGGGACATACCACTGTCACACGGGACAAACCACTGTCACACGGGACATACCACTGTCACACGGGACATACCACTGTCACACGGGACAAACCACTGTCACACGGGACAAACCACTGTCACACGGGACATACCACTGTTACACGGGACAAACCACTGTCACACGGGGCATACCGCTGTCACACGGGGCATACCAGTCACATGGGACATACCAGTCACATGGGACATACCAGTCACACGGGACATACCACTGTCACACGGGACATACCATCACTATCACACGGGACATACCATCACTGTCACACGGGACATACCACCACTGTCACACGGGACATACCATCACTGTCACACGGGACACACCACTGTCACACGGGGCATACCACTGGCACACGGGACATACCACTGTAACACCGCACACGGAACATGCCACTGTCACACGGGACATACCACTGTCACATGGGACATACCACCACTGTCACACAGGACATACCACCACTGTCACACGGGACATACCACTACTGTCACACGGGACATACCACCACTGTCACACGGGACATACCACTGTCACACGGGACATACCACCACTGTCACACGGGACATACCACCACTGTCACACAGGACATACCACTGTCACACAGGACATACCACCACTGTCACACGGGACATACCACCACTGTCACAGGGGACATAACACCACTGTCACATGGGACATACCACCACTGTCACACGGGACATACCACCACTGTCACACGGGACATACCACCACTGTCACACGGGACATACCACCACTGTCACACGGGACATACCACCACTGTCACACGAGACATACCACCACTGTCACACGGGACATACCACTGTCACACGGGACATACCACCACTGTCACACGGGACATACCACCACTGTCACACGGGACATACCACTGTCACACGGGGCATACCACTGTCACACGGAGCATACCACTGTCACACGGGACATACCACCACTGTCACACGGGACATACCACCACTGTCACACGGGGCATACCACTACTGTCACACGGGACATACCACCACTGTCACACGGGCCATACCGCCACTGTCACACGGGACATACCACCACTGTCACACGGGACATACCACCACTGTCACACGGGGCATACCACCACTGTCACACGGGGCATACCACCACTGTCACACGGGACATACCACTGTCACACGGGACATACCACTGTCACACGGGACATACCACTGTCACACGAGACATACCACTGTCACACGGGACATACCACTGTAAAACGGGACATACCACTGTAAAACGGGACATACCACTGTCACACGGGACATACCACTGTCACACGGGACATACCACTGTCACACGGGACATACCACTGTCACACGGGACATACCACTGTCACACGGGACATACCACTGTCACACGCCGGACATACGACTGTCACACGGGACATGCCACTGCCACACGGGACATACCACTGTCACACGGTACATACCACTGTCACACGGGACATACCACTGTCACACGGGACATACGGCATACCACTGTAACACGGGACACACCACTGTCACACGGGACATATCACTGTCACACGGGACATACCACTGTCACACGGGACACACCACTGTCACACGGGACATACCACTGTCACACGGGACATACCACTGTCACACGGGACATACCACTGTCACACGGGACATACCACTGTCACACGGGACATACCACTGTCACACGGGACATACCACTGTCATACGGGAACTGTCACACGGGACATACCACTGTAACACCGCACACGGGACATGCCACTGTCACACTCACACGTGACATACCACCACTGTCACACGGGACATACCACTGTCACACGGGACATACCACTGTCACACGGGACATACCACCATTGTCACACGGGACATACCACTGTCACACGGGACATACCACTGTAACACCGCACACGGGACATGCCACCGTCACACGGGACATACCACCACTGTCACACGGGACATACCAGTCACACGGGACATACCACTGTCACACGGGACATACCACTGTAAAACGGGACATACCACTGTCACACGGGACATACCACTGTCACACGGGACATACCACTGTCACACGGGGCATACCACTGCCACACAGGACATACCACTGTCACACGGGACATACCACTGTCACACGGGACACACCACTGTCACACGCGACACACCACTGTCACACGGGACATACCACTGTCACACGGGACATACCACCACTGTCACACGGGACATACCACCACTGTCACACGGGACATACCACCACTGCCAAACGGGACATACCACTGTCACACGGGACATACCACTGTAACACCTTACGGACATACCACTGTAACACGGGACAAACCAGTCACACGGGACATACCACTGTCACACGGGACATACCACTGTCACACGGGACACACCACTGTCACACGGGACATACCACTGTCACACGGGACATACCACTGTCACACGGGACATACCACTGTCACACGGGACATACCACTGTCACACGGGACATACCACTGTCACACGGGACACACCACTGTCACACGCGACACACCACTGTCACACGGGACATACGACCACTGTCACACGGGACATACCACCACTGTCACACGGGACATACCACCACTGTCACACGGGACATACCACCCAGTCACACGGGACATACCACCACTGTCACACGGGACATACCACCACTGTCACACGGGACATACCACCACTGTCACACGGGACATACCACCACTTTCACACGGGACATACCACTGTCACACGGGACATACCACTGTCACACGGGACACACCACTGTCACACGGGCCATACCAGTCACACGGCGCATACCAGTCACACGGGACACACCACTGTCACACGGGACATACCATCACTGTCACACGGGACACACCACTGTCACCCGGGACATACCACTGTCACACGGGGCATTCCAGTCACACGGGACATACCAGTCACACGGGACATACCACCACTGTCACACGGGACAAACCACTGTCACACGGGATATACCACTGTCACACGGGACATGCCACTGTCACACGGGACATACCACTGTCACACGGGACATACCACTGTCACACGGGGCTTACCACTGTCACACGGGACATACCACTGTCACACGGGACATACCAGTGTCACACGGGACATACCACTGTCACACGGGACACACCACTGTCACACGCGACACACCACTGTCACACGGGACATACGACCACTGTCACACGGGACATATCACCAGTCACACGGGACATACCACCAATGTCAAACGGGACATACCACCACTGTCACACGGGACATACCACCAGTCACACGGGACATACCACCACTGTCAAACGGGACATACCACCAGTCACACGGGACATACCACCACTGTCACACGGGACATACCACCACTGTCACACGGGACATACCACCACTGTCACACGGGACATACCACTGTCACACGGGACATACCACTGTCACACGGGACACACCAATGTCACACGGGGCATACCAGTCACACGGGGCATACCAGTCACACGGGACACACCACTGTCACACGGGACATACCATCACTGTCACACGGGACATACCACTGTCACACGGGACACACCACTGTCACACGGGGCATTCCAGTCACACGGGACATACCAGTCACACGGGGCATACCACCACTGTCACACGGGACAAACCACTTTCACACGAGACACACCACTGTCACACGGGACATACCATCAGTGTCACATGGGACATCCCACTGTCACACGGGGCTTACCACTGTCACACGGGACATATCACTGTCACACGGGGCATACCACTGTCACACGGGACATACCACTGTCACACGGGACATACCACTGTCACACGGGACATACCACTGTCACACGGGACATACCACTGTCACACGAGACATACCACTGTAACACCGCACACGGGACATGCCACTGTAACACCGCACACGGGACATGCCACTGTAACACCGCACACGGGACATGCCACTGTCACACGGGACATACGACCACTGTCACACGGGACATACCACCACTGTCACACGGGACATACCACCACTGTCAAACGGGACATACCACCACTGTCACACGGGACATACCACCACTGTCACACGGGACATACCACCACTGTCACACGGGACATACCACCACTGTCACACGGGACATACCACCACTGTCACACGGGACATACCACCACTGTCACACGGGACATACCACCACTGTCACACGGGGCATACCACTGTCACACGGGACATACCACTGTCACACGGGACATACCACTGTCACACGGGACATACCACTGCCACACGGGGCATACCACTGTCACACGGGACATACCACTGTCACACGGGGCATGCCACTGTCACACGGGACATACCACTGTAACACCGCACACGGGACATGCCACTGTCACACGGGACATACCACCACTGTCACACGGGACATGCCACTGTCACACGGGACATACCACCACTGTAACACGGGACATACCACAGTCACATGGGACATACCACTGTCACATGTGACATACCAGTCACACGTGATATACCACTGTCACACGGGGCATACCACTGTCACACGGGACATACCACTGTCACACGGGACATACCACTGTCACACGGGATATACCACTATCACACGGGGCCTACCACTGTCACACAGTACTTACCATTGTAACACGGGACATACCACTGTCACACGGGACATACCACTGTCACACGGGGCATACCACTGTCACACGGAGCATACCACTGTCACACGGGACATACCACTGTCACACGGGGCATACCACTGTCACACGGGACATACCACTGTCACACGGGACATACCACTGTCACACGGGACATACCACTGTCACACGGGACATACCACCACTGTCACACGGGACATACCACTGTCACACAGGACATACCACTGTAACACGGGACATACCACTGTAACACCGCACACGGGACATGCCAGTGTCACACGGGACATACCACCACTGTCACACGGGACATACCACCACTGTCACACGGGACATACCACCACTGTCACACGGGACATACCACTATCACACGGGACATTCCACTGTCACACGGGACATACCACTGTCACACGGGACATACCACTGCCACACGGGACATACC
This sequence comes from Chirona hameri, assembly GCA_036785665.1. Taxonomy (NCBI): domain Eukaryota; kingdom Metazoa; phylum Arthropoda; class Thecostraca; order Balanomorpha; family Balanidae; genus Chirona; species Chirona hameri. The sequence continues at coordinate 53,164 of JAXIVJ010003416.1, read as the reverse complement.
ACTGTAACACGAGACATACCACTGTCACACGGGACATACCACCAGTGTTGGATTTTTCATTTCATGACCTGGTCCTGGAGAGTAAAAATCCATAGGTGGAGAGGAAAATTGTATTGTCAGGCAAGTTAGATTTTCATTTTTGTTTTAATTATTTTACTTGGAAAGTAAAAAAATCCTGATTTGTAATAGATATTAAATCCTTGTGAGGAAAATGTAATGATATTTTAACTACAATGTCGGTAAGATCAGGTGAAAAGAGAGCAAATTTCCTGAAGAGAGCAAAATTCTTTGGACCCAAAAAGTCTAGAAAATGGCCCAAATTCCAAGGCTGCATACCACTGTCACACGGGGCATACCACTGTCACACGGGACATACCACTGTCACACGGGACATACCACTGTAACACCGCACACGGGACATGCCACTGTCACACGGGACATATCACCACTGTCACACGGGACATACCACTGTCACACGGGACATACCACTGTAACACCGCACATGGGACATACCACCACTGTCACACGGGACATACCACTGTCACACGGGATATACCACTGTCACACGGGACATACCACTGTCACACGGGGCTTACCACTGTCACACTGGGCATACCACTGTCACACGGGACATACCACTGTCACACGGGACATATCACTGTCACACGGGACATACCACTGAAACACGGGAAATACCACTGTCACACGGGACATACTACTGTCACACGGGAAATACCACTGTCACACGGGACATACTACTGTCACACGGGACATACCACTGTCACACGGGACATACCACTGTCACACGGGACATACCACTGTAACACCGCACACGGGACATGCCACTGTCACACTCACACGTGACATACCACCACTGTCACACGGGACATACCACTGTCACACGGGACATACCACTGTCACACGGGACATACCACTGTCACACGGGACATACCACTGTCACACGGGACATACCACTGTCACACAGGACATACCACTGTCACACGGGACATACCACTGTCATACGGGACATACCACTGTCACACGGGACATACCACTGTCACACGGGACATACCACTCACACGGGACAAACCACTGTCACACGGGACATACCACTGTCACACGGGACATACCAGTCACATGGGACATACCACTGTCACACGGGACATACCACTCTCACACGCCGGACATACGACTGTCACACGGGACATGCCACTGTCACACGGGACATACCACTGTCACACGGGACATGCCACTGTCACACGGGACATACCACTGTCACACGGGACATACCACTGTCACACGGAACACACATGGCACACCCGAGGCACATACGAGTACAATTTATGATGATGATTGGTGATCAGCACAAATACAGCACTTTGAGTCACCTCGTCACCACGTCACCACGTCACCACGTCACCACGTCACCACGTCAGTGTCCGTCTCACCTTTGCACAGCACGCATCACAGCCGGATCCAGCCGGCCAGAGTGCAGCACCGGAGCGCACAGGACGGCGTCCCAGGTGCCGGCCGGACCCAGCTCCCGGTCCGTACCGTCGGACCGGCCGGCCGCCGCCACCCCCACGTTCACACAGTCGGGCCGACTCACTGCCACTCCATCCACGTCTACACAGTCGGGCCGACTCACTGCCGCTCCATCCACGTTCACACAGTCGGGCCGACTCACTGCCGCTCCACCCACGTCTATTACACGTCTGAGCGGCACAGGACACAGGTCCAGTAGCCGCGACGGCGGCTCCACAGGCCGGTCGGCCCGCCAGCGACGCAGCGCCGTCTCCAGAAAAGCCACCTGGCGGGGGTCATTGACGAAAGCCAGCGCCTCTGGGCTGACTTCCTCAGCACCATCAGCGTCTGTCACATCAGCTTCAGCAACCTGAACATCTTCAGCGGCCTCAGCTGCTTCAGTGGCTTCGGTGGCCTTTTCACCACCTGCAGGAAGCTTGGCAGTGTGCGCGTTTCCCGCCGTTTCAGCGGTTTGACTGGCGTCAGCGGCGCCCTCTGCGGGCGTGTCGTCCAGCCGCAGCTCGAGGTGTCCCCGACAGAGGCTCCGCAGGACGAGGGTTTGCCCGGGCCGGACGGAGCGTCCCGCCGGTACTGGATACACAGCCTGCTCCCAGCACGTATCCTCCCCCGGCACACTGCTCAGCACCTCCCCGTCGCCCAGCTGCACCTCGAACCACGTGACCAGCGCGTCCAGCCGGCCGGTGGCCGTGCAGCCGGTCACGTGACATGCCTCCAGGCCAGACAGACCCCGCTCTATGCTCTCCGGGGCGTTGAAATCCACTGAGTACACCTGTACCGGCTCCGACAGCAGTCTGTACCCTCCTGGCGCGTCGGCCAGCCGCTCTGACCAGTACGGCTCGGTCAGCCGGCGGCGGAGGCGGGCGCCGGACGGCAGGCGGCCGGTCAGTTGTCTGCGCAGCTCCCTGCTCTCCACAGCGGCGGCCCAGACGGCGGCGGCGGCCGGCAGCACGCGGCCGTGACCAGGGCCGCGGCCCGGCGGCAGCAGCAGGTGCCGCCAGGCGTGCTGCAGAGTGGCCAGCACGTGCTCCCCCAGCAGACCGGCGTCGAACGTCTCAGTCACCAGCAGCGACGCCCTGCGGCGGACACGGGAAACAGACACAGTAAACAGGCGGGATCAACACTGGCAGCAGACATGGGAATCAGGCAGGGTCAACAGCAGCAGGGCAGGGTCAACAGGGTCATCAGGCCGGGTCAACAGGGTTATCAGGCAGGGTCAACAGCAGCAGGGCAGGCGGTGTCAGATGCTGCCAATCAGAGATTGGCGACGGCAAGCGCAATGTGACTATATAACCATGAAAAGCCACCAAGGAATCTCCCTGCCCGGGGTTTCAGCACTTTGTCTGATTACCCCGCTTCGGCTAGCCAGCCGCGGGTGCTACGCTGTGTCTCACATCTCACCGTCGCGTGTTTGGCGAGTGCTACGCTGTCTCACATCTCACTGTCGTGTGTTTGGCGGGTACTACGCTGTGTCTCAACCTCACCGTCGTGTGTTTGGCGGGTGCTACGCTGTCTCACATCTCACTGTCGCGTGTTTGGCGGGTGCTATGCTGTGTCTCAACCTCACCGTCGTGTGTTTGGCGGGTGCTACGCTGTGTCTCAACCTCACCGTTGTGTTTGGCGGGTGCTACGCCGTGTCTCACATCTCACTGTCGCGTGTTTGGCGGGTGCTACGCTGTGTCTCACATCTCACTGTCGTGTGTTTGGCGGGTGCTACGCTGTGTCTCACATCTCACTGTCGCGTGTTTGGCGGGTGCTACGCTGTGTCTCACATCTCACTGTCGCGTGTTTGGCGGGTACTACGCTGCGTCTCACCTCACTGTCGTGTGTTTGGCGGGTGCTACGCTGTCTCACATCTCACTGTCGCGTGTTTGGCGGGTGATACGCTGTCTCACATCTCACTGCCTCGTGTTTGGCGGGTGCTACGCTGTGTCTCACATCTCACTGTCGCATGTTTGGCGGGTGCTACGCTGTGTCTCACATCTCACCGTCGCGTGTTTGGCGGGTGCTACGCTGTGTCTCACATCTCACTGTCGCGTGTTTGGCGGGTATTACGCTGTCTCTCATCTCACTGTCGCGTGTTTGGCGGGTGCTACGCTGTCTCACATCTCACTGTCGCGTGTTTGGCGGGTGCTACGCTGTGTCTCACATCTCACTGTCGCGTGTTTGGCGGGTGCTACGCTGTCTCACATCTCACTGTCGCGTGTTTGGCGGGTGCTACGCTGTCTCACATCTCACTGCCGCGTGTTTGGCGGGTGCTACGCTGTGTCTCACATCTCACTGTCGCGTGTTTGGCGGGTGCTACGCTGTGTCTCACATCTCACCGTCGCGTGTTTGGCGGGTGCTACGCTGTGTCTCACATCTCACTGTCGCGTGTTTGGCGGGTGCTACGCTGTGTCTCACATCTCACTGTCGCGTGTTTGGCGGGTGGTACGCTGTGTCTCACATCTCACCGTCGCGTGTTTGGCGGGTGCTACGCTGTGTCTCACATCTCACCGTCGCGTGTTTGGCGGGTGCTACGCTGTGTCTCACATCTCACTGTCGCGTGTTAGGCGGGTGCTACGCTGTGTCTCACATCTCACTGTCGCGTGTTTGGCGGGTGCTACGCTGTGTCTCACATCTCACTGTCGTGTGTTTGGCGGGTGCTACGCTGTGTCTCACATCTCACTGTCGCGTGTTTGGCGGGTTCTACGCTGTGTCTCACATCTCACTGTCGCGTGTTTGGCGGGTACTACGCTGTCTTTCATCTCACTGTCGCGTGTTTGGCGGGTGCTACGCTGTCTCACATCTCACTGTCGCGTGTTTGGCGGGTGCTACGCTGTGTCTCACATCTCACTGTCGCGTGTTTGGCGGGTGCTACGCTGTCTCACATCTCACTGTCGCGTGTTTGGCGGGTGCTACGCTGTCTCACATCTCACTGCCGCGTGTTTGGCGGGTGCTACGCTGTGTCTCACATCTCACTGTCGCGTGTTTGGCGGGTGCTACGCTGTGTCTCACATCTCACCGTCGCGTGTTTGGCGGGTGCTACGCTGTGTCTCACATCTCACTGTCGCGTGTTTGGCGGGTGCTACGCTGTGTCTCACATCTCACTGTCGCGTGTTTGGCGGGTGGTACGCTGTGTCTCACATCTCACCGTCGCGTGTTTGGCGGGTGCTACGCTGTGTCTCACATCTCACCGTCGCGTGTTTGGCGGGTGCTACGCTGTGTCTCACATCTCACTGTCGCGTGTTAGGCGGGTGCTACGCCGTGTCTCACATCTCACTGTCGCGTGTTTGGCGGGTGCTACGCTGTGTCTCACATCTCACTGTCGTGTGTTTGGCGGGTGCTACGCTGTGTCTCACATCTCACTGTCGCGTGTTTGGCGGGTTCTACGCTGTGTCTCACATCTCACTGTCGCGTGTTTGGCGGGTACTACGCTGCGTCTCACCTCACTGTCGTGTGTTTGGCGGGTGCTACGCTGTCTCACATTTCACTGTCGCGTGTTTGGCGGGTGCTACGCTGTGTCTCACATCTCACCGTCGCGTGTTTGGCGGGTGCTACGCTGTGTCTCACATCTCACTGTCGTGTGTTTGGCGGGTGCTACGCTGTTTCACATCTCACTGTCGCGTGTTTGGCGGGTGCTACGCTGTTTCACATCTCACTGTCGCGTGTTTGGCGGGTGCTACGCTGTGTCTCACATCTCACTGTCGTGTGTTTGGCGGGTGCTACGCTGTCTCACATCTCACTGTCGCGTGTTTGGCGGGTGCTACGCTGTCTCTCATCTCACTGTCGCGTGTTTGGCGGGTGCTACGCTGTCTCTCATCTCACTGTCGCGTGTTTGGCGGGTGCTACGCTGTTTCACATCTCACTGTCGCGTGTTTGGCGGGTGCTACGCTGTGTCTCACATCTCACTGTCGTGTGTTTGGCGGGTGCTACGCTGTCTCACATCTCACTGTCGCGTGTTTAGCGGGTGCTACGCTGTGTCTCACATCTCACTGTCGCGTGTTTGGCGGGTGCTACGCTGTGTCTCACATCTCACCGTCGCGTGTTTGGCGGGTGCTACGCTGTCTCACATCTCACTGTCGCGTGTTTGGCGGGTGCTACGCTGTGTCTCACATCTCACTGTCGCGTGTTTGGCATCGTACACACCTGCGCGGAAGGTCGCCGCCCACGGTCAGCTGGTGGGACCACTTGTTGATGAGACGGACACGCTGCTCCATGGCGTTGTCGGCCAGCGCCGCAGCCGCCACCTGGCACATGGCCTCCGAGCTCTCACAGGCGTACACCGGAGAGGCGCCGGCCTGTGCCGCCATCATACTGACAGCACAGCGAACAGCGGGCACATGTCAGACCGCTGCTACACACATCCGGCACACATACAAGTGGGACACAGCATACACATCAGATAGCTGGAATACGGGAAACACCAGTGCTAGCCAGTCTTTTTTTTGCGAGGCGAACAACGCTGAAGCAATCACCTTGAACGGGCGATATTTGAACAAGATTATGCTCATTCAAGTAATGTAAAAGATGACATAATGGCTAAAAGGTGTTCAATAAGACTAAAGGGCAAGTTGTATTCTAAATATGCGTTATTTAACAAGTGCACTGTGCAGGTCATTCAATACCCGATAAAACACTGATGTCGAGCTGCCCCTTCCCTCCACGGGTCCTCACCTGAGCAGTCCGGTTCCGGCGCCGACATCCAGCACCAGCTCCCCCTCCGCCAGCCGTCCGGCCGCCGTGCGCACCGCCCGTCCGAACGCCGCGTTCCTCCGGGCGTCGTTCATCATGGTGAAGTGCCACCGGTCCACCAGCCGGGCGTGGGCGCGGTCCTGGTTATCCCTGACCGCCACCAGGTGGCAGTCGGCGCGCGTCGCCCGCAGGAAGTGCGCCGCTGCCTGCAGCACGTGGCCATGTCTGCAACCAGGGCGAACCGTGCTGGACAGGGAGTATATTCTGTGACAGACAGCGACAGCGGAGGCGGCGGCGGTGGCACGGTGGAGTTGGGGGATGCGGACAGGTGGAGGGGATAGTGACGAGAAGTGCGCAGATTTTCCTGATGATGACAGGGTGTAGGAGGGACCCCTCGTGATGTTCATTCCCCTCGTGATGATCACACCGGGGCGGGTTGCCTCTGTCCGCTTCACTGCGCCGAATTGCCCGCCTAACCAGGGCCAGCTCCGGCACGGCGCCCAATCGAAGGCTACAGCGCCACGACGAACGGTCGGAGGTTACAGCGCCACGTACGGCAGGGTGACGTTCTCCACGGCGATCTGCACGTCTTTGGCCCAGTCCAACGGCGCACAGGCCGTCCGCACCGCGGCCAGGAACCAGGAGATGTGCGCAGCCACCGCCGCAGGAGAGTCGGCTCGCTGCGATCGGCCGGCATCGGAGGCACAGACGTCATCAGCGTCACCGACGTCATCAGCGTCACCGACGTCATCAGCGTCACCGACGTCATCAGCGTCACCGACGTCATCAGCGTCACCGACGTCATCAGCGTCACCGACGTCAGCAACAACATCATCATCATCGGCTGAGTCATTGGCTATGCCGTCGGTGAAGTCATTGGTGGAGTTTTCTACAGCAGGACCGTCGCTGATCGGAGGGTCACTTCTCCCGGTCCGAGAGATCGCCTTCAGGGCTGAGGTCAAGTCGCTGGAGGAGCGGCTGCGCGCCGGGTGGTGTCCCGCAGCATCACGGCTGGGTGACGACTCTGCCTCTGCCGACCCGCCGTCCCGCTCTGTCAGGTGACGCGGTACACTGAAGGAGAGCAGCGGCAGCCGCCGGCCGGCCGCTCCCACCGCGACGCTGTACACCGACAGCGGCACGGCGGCCAGGCACGTCTCCCCCGCCCCCACCGCAGCCGGGTCCAGCCAGTACACCACCGGGTAGCCGAGCAGCGCGCCTGCCGCCGCCGGCAGGCTCCAGCCGGGGCCGGTCTGCAGCTCCAGTATCGTGTCCTCCGCCGCGGCCGATACCTGGTCTCGCAGGGAGGCTGACTGCGCCGCGAACGCCGCTCGGATCTCGTCCCCGGCCAGGGTCGGCCGGTGCCCGCCATCCCGGCCGGTCCGGGATGACACGTCCACGAGTACAGCGCTCGCTGCCGTCGCTGCCAGGTGAGCTTCCAGCGTCAACAGGTGACAGGTGAGGCTGTCCCCGGCCAGTACCAGTGTGGCCAGAGGGCCGAGCAGCAGGTGCCGCCGGCGACACTCTGACAGGAGACGGGCGGCCGCCGCGGGCCCGACGGAGCAGCAGTCCCACAGGCAGCAGGGCCGCACGCCGGCCGACACGGCCAGCAGCTGGGCGCGTATGTGGGCGGCGTGACGGCGACCCCGCCGGCCCAGCGCCGCCTCAGTCGCAGAGAGCCACAGCTCCATTACACCTGCAGGCCGGCAGGCAGGAACCAAACAGACAAAGGTATAGGGTGTAATTTACAATGTCAACATATTCACTCAAGTCATCTGTACAAATGAAGTGTTGAGCATCAAAGTATGTAGGACAAGACATGATCTCAATTTTAATCTTGTGCTTACCATTTACTCATAACAAAAGCTACAAATGCATGAGTGGGATAGGTATCCAACAAAGAGTAAGTTGAATAATTTTGTAGTGGCACACTTTTATTATCATAACACAATTCAGATGAACACTCAAGTCTGAATGGACCAATTAGGCACAAGTGAGAAAGAAAATAGGTAGGTACATACTCATTTCTATACATCCATGAGTGTACACAGACTAGACACAACAAAGAAAGGAAGTATGTATCAGCCATACTGAATAGTTGCAAGTATACTTACTTGTACTTGTACTTACTTGTACTTATAGTACGGGACTATAAGGAGGACTAGATGCCTGTCTTGCCCGCTCTTTACATCTCTTGATTGTTTTTATGCCTCAGTGGATAATTCAAAAGGGTATGCTTTCCTTGACCATATTTGGCTTCAGTGTTGTGTCGCTTATCCTGGCGCATCGTACATGATGTCCGCCCAGTAGTGGTCCAGGCGGTTCTTGAAGAGGTTCGTCGTGGCTGATGAAACGACGTGTTCCGGAAGTGCGTTCCAGTCGCTCACTGCTCTGATAGACCAGAAGTTCTGTCTCACTCTGGTCTGCGCTTGCGGTTTGGCAACCTTCAGGGAGTGTCCTCATGTGATTGCCGACGGCGGGTCCTGGAAGAACTTCTGCTTATCGAGTTCGATGCGGCCGTTCATCAGCTGGTGGATCAGAATGAGGTCGCCGCGCCGTCTTCTGTACTGCAGAGACGGCAGGCGCAGGGCTCTCAGCCGGTCCTCGTACGGAAGCAATCTGATTGGTCGAACCAGCTTGGTCGCCCTCCGTTGTACTCGTATACCTTGTTGATTAAATGATGATGGAAATCAAATGAAATGAAACAGGGAAACAATTACTCACCTTAACAGGTAATCACCAAGGGAATTAATAATCTTTCCACAGTCAGGGAATACTTCCAAAACTGATTCATAGATCTTCAATAGCTCTTGATGCCTCCCAGCATCTTCTAGCAGATGGGTTGCATTTTCTGGAAACAGCATATATTACACAAAATAATAACATTAAATGACAAAACAATGCTGTCCTATAACTATTTCTCAAGACTATTTATTTATCTTTTCAGGATGACTAATGTCCCCTAACCTCACAAAACAGTAGCACAACACATTTAGCATATCAGCAAAGAACACATTTAGCATATCAGCGAAGAACCATACAAATTTAAATTAAGAACCTAACATAAATAAATGAGTTTATTTTCCATACACAACAGCAATTTGACAAGCATATTACACAAAATACCTGTAGATATGTACATACGGGAAGTAATCATAATGACACATCAAAACACCAGACTTTTCATGCTATTAGCAATGTAGATGTGAGAGAAAACTCCCAGCGGTAGAATGCATCATCGCTGCTGATAGGGAGCAGAGCCTTATCATCCATCATATCTACAAGGCCTGCATACAGAGGGAAATCATAAAAACAGCATATCTGTCACATAAAATAGGCCTGAAGAGCCTATGCATTCAACTGAAACAAGACAATCATAAATGATCATGCATCTGCAAGATGGAGTTGACCATTCAAGTTCAAGTATATGATATTGACTCATTAAAGAACACCAATAGCATGAAAAGCCCTGTGTTGATATGGCATTTACCCTATCTCATGAACATTGGCTAGATATAGAGCATTATGAACACAGAAAAATCATCATTTGGCACATAAATAGCTTACCAAGACAAATTGCCACTGTTTGTTGAAGTTCAGCTGTTTGTTCTGGACAAAGTTTCACAACCAAAAGAAGGTTGCCTAATGCTAAACCAAAATTATTATCATCAGCACATTTTAATGCCAACTGGTAGTGTTTTGCAGCCCTAGCATGGTGTGAATAAGTTCTCTTTGTTTGACTCATCATTGCATCATGTCAATAACAGGGTAGGTATTTTGGCAGTGGTATGTTGCCTGAACAAAACAAAATACTACTCAAAAATGCCCATGTTCTTCGATCGATTTTTAGGCTTCTGGCTAAATGATAAAATAGCTGTTAGTGGGCATAAATGGTAAAGAAAACAATGTCAATGTCAGGGCTCCAACTATAAACCAATGTCAAGAGCATAAAGAAGACGATGTGAAAAAAAACAAGGGAAACAAATAATAACCATTAAAAGAACAAATGTGTCAAACGACTAAGGCATTTTACTCAAACGACTAAGGCATTTTACTCAAACGACTAAGGCATCTACCATCTTACACAAAAACAAGTAATCAAAAAACAAATGATGAGCACATCCATCAAATGCTCGATCAAAAGCGAGAGAGCGACCTTCATTCAAATCGAAATGGTGCTTGATATGAAACGCAACGTGTGCGCCATATATGAAGCTGTTTACAAAATAAGCCTTAAAACACTGCGAAACTAACAATGTAGCTCTAAAAGCGTTTTTGCTGCAGCACACAAACCATTGCGCGTACATCAAGGAAGCTATTATGAATCGCGATTCGTCCCATGATACCCATGGTGGCCGAGAAGCATCGATACGAGGTACGGCAGCGATCCGTATTTATCCTCTATACAAGGTTCCCAGTTATCTCCAAATACTGAGACTGCAACCACGGAAAAAAAAAAAAACACAAAATGGCCGACATCGTTGCAATGGGGTCTAGTACATTCACAATATCATAGACATCACAGACAGACCAATGATAGCGAAGAATTGTTGCATTTTTCATAAACTTGCATTCACCCGAGTCTTAGTTACCAGGAGAGTTCAATAAAGTAACTTGGAGTCTTAGATTTCCGTCCGTGTGTTCTTCGGAAGCGCACACGTCTAATGGAAATGCCCCAGCCTCCATGCAAACATATATGCTAAACCAAAATTCATGGCACAAATCAAAATATTGCTCATCACCTGAACCGAGTAGCCGGTAAAAACAATACCTACCAGATTCGCATATTGGGTGGTACTGCAGCTGGTGATAGCGACGTATTTACATTACCTTTTACGTGCAATATTCTTCCATTTTTTCCCCGATACCTTGTTCGCTAATGTCACTTTCTCACAAATAAGCAAAGATAATCCATCGGACATGAGTCGACTCTAGTCTCTAGCCAAGCAATTTGCATCCTACAGAAGTAGGTATATCTAAAAATGTTTATTCATTCCGAAGAAAACCGTAACAGCAAAGTAAGGGGAAGACACAAAACACCCGACATTCAATCTCATGGTTCGAACTTGGCTCCCGCAGAGTAAACTGAAATATATGCCTCCCATCCAACAAAACATCTCAAAATATGATTATAATACAATGCTAAGTTGCTAACGCAATGAAATGGGCTTGCAATAATGCGAATTCCTCAGCAGGGCCTCTAACAATGACCATCGGTTAAATTATATCACCAAAACAAAAGACGTATCCAAAAAAGTTTATAAAATGGAGTCATGGCGCAGTGCGCGTGTACATACCAAGACGCATATGCCTGGCAATGGGAAGTACTTGGGTGAACAACGCAATCTTCGGCTCAAAATGCCATTCATTATCATTACTTATGGTACATGCATACTCATCAGGAGAAAACCGCTCCGAAACGGACCCGCACGCGACACTCTCTTGTAATGAAGACTGATAGTCTGATGGGGGAGGAGAGAGCCTGTCAGTGTTGAACCTGATCGTCCTTCAGTAGACGCTTGACCACGGCCAGTGAAGAGCGGATTGCGAAACCCGGACCTTCAAGACTCCCGCGGGCTCGGCCCGGCTGGGCGCGGCGCGGCGCGGCGCGGGACGGTAGTACGGCGGGGCGCGGGGAGTGGAGAGTACGGCGCGTGATTTGAACTGTTTCGAGTCCGACGAGTCCGGCGGCAGCGGCGCGGCAGGCGGTGGCATACGGCCGGCCGGCTAGGTCTGCTTGGTGTCCTGCTCCTGTTCCCCGGCGGCGGCGGCGGCGGCGGCCTGTCTCAGACCGTCCACCCTTTCAGCCGCCCGACGGACGGCGTCGCGAGCCGCCCGCTGCAGCTCCTCGAAACTCGGCGCCTCGTTGTAGTGCTGCGGGAACATCGAGAGACGTGAACATGAGTCCCGATCGAGTCAAACCATACGAACGCCACACGGCGGAGAGAGGACAGGAGATAATGTCCGACACATAAACACCAAGACATTCAGACAGGTCGCACAGACGAGAAATGCAACTCACACTCCTCTCACAATGCAACTTTCACCTCAACTGTCACACGTCATACCTATGCACAGATTTGTAATTGAATACTTCCGTTGATATCCAGAGTTTATTGGATACGATTAATGGATATGACAAAATGTGCTACAAGAAGTTGACATCCAAAGCAACCATCATTAAAATTGTGTAATTTTGGCCGCGTTCGATCTGTGGTCAGCTTGTCAGCACCAATCACGGCCCAGTACTCTGCCTACGTCACGTCACCACAAAGTCACGTGACTCATGACGTCACGCGCCCGCTGATCCTGCTGCCAGGATTTTTCGTCAGCCCGTCAGCAGAGAGAGAAAGTGCTACTAAATTGCCAAATTGTTTTAATTATTTCTGATGAAAATGCATACAGTTTTTGAGTATTTGATTATGAAATGACCTGAAAAGAGATACTAAACACATTTTAACTGAAATCATCGGCGATTTCTAGTTTAAGTGTTTTACTTTGTATCACGGGGAAGCAATCGCCGTGGACCCCTACGGGCCGGGCTGTCTAATGTCGGCCGCCATCTTGCCGGTACCAAAAAGGCGGCCGGGCGCGCGGCCGCCCGTGTTAAAGGATAGGGAGGCGGGTACACCGGCTGACATTTGACAATATATTGAGCGAACTACTTGTGGTAGAGCAATATAACTACCACAACGTTCCAAATTGAATGGAGAATGATTCTAGGTGTTCACATTTTTTGTCGTGAAAAAAGCGAAAAAAATATGAACACCTAGAATCATTCTCCATTGAATTTGGAACGTTGTGGTAGTTAGATTGCGCTACCCCAAGTGGTTCGCTCAATATATTGTCAAATGTCAGCCGGGGTACCCGCCTCCCTATCCTTTAAAGGGACTGTCCCACCTTTGTGAAAGTTGTCGAATCACACTTAATTGTATGTCTACATGTCAGGCGAGGTCAGCTGAACATGTTAGTTATTTTTTCCCTAATTTTTTTTTATCTTGTAAGATATTCAACTTTTAGTTTTAAGCGGAAAGTTGGGTTGGTGACGTCATATTTGTTTTTAATAACAGGGAAATCCTTTGTGCTGCCAAATGTATGGCACAATTTTTTGTCGACATCTATCGCGCAGAAAAAGCGAACCACCCGGTGTCTAGATTGGCCTAGATTGCGAACCACCCGGGGATCGAGAAATGAAAGACGAAAATATTCCAAGGCTGACCTTAAAACAAGCCGACTAACATTACCAGTTGGGTAAAGAGTCTACGCTGTCGGTTTACAGGCCCTATTCAAATACACATGGGCCTCATTTTTTACAGATGTCAAAATCAAACTTGAATATCTTTTTGATTAGATCATTGTGGTTGTTTTAACTGCTACCATACTTAATTTCAATGCCAAGCCATCAAAATAGCTATCTCCACTCAAATATAATGTTAAAGGGAAATAATTACCTTTTTCCACAAAAATGGAGTTAGCACTTGAAATCGCCAGACGAGACTAAAATATATTGTAAATTCATCACATTTTGCATGAAAACTTTCCTACCGAAAGATATTTCAAGTTAAAGTTGATAAGCGTTCCACACTTTTAACGACCGGTACTTGCAAGTACTTTTGGTCCTCATTAAACTGCGGGCTTTTCCCGTATTGTTTTTTTACGCAATGGAGTGGAAAATATATTGTGCGTTCTGCTTGTTGTGATTATATGCCCGGCGATCTTCTAAAACTAACAGCGATTGGAAAAAGTGGCAATAAATTCGGAAGCTTATCGATGCACATCAACGGCGGCATAGTGAGTGGTTGCGACCCTCAATTTTTGAAAATCGATTAATTTGTTTTCAACATTAGGAGTATTGTATAATTTGTCTGTGGCTGTATATAACACTATGCTTTATATTATCATGAAAAATAATAATTTTCCCCTAAAAAACTAACAAACAATAACACAACACTGGCAATTAAATCGGAAGCTCATCGATGCACATCGACGGCGACCTATTTAGCGTCGGCGATTTGTTTACAAAGTCATTGTCATGCTTCTCGGCGCACTTAACCATTGTGGCGAGTTGTTCCTGATTAGTATACCCAAGTCCCGTAGCAGGCTTTGTTAATGACGTCACTGGTGCCATTCTTGTGTAGCATTGCAAAATATATCTGATTTTGAGTTGAAAGCTAATTAAAGACTTATTCAAATTATTGTTTTTAAGTTTGAATTTTCTTGTTAATCATTATTAAAGGTATTTTATCACTGTATGTCATAGTAGTTGACACTTCATAAGCTTGTGACGTAATAATGTTGCATCCAATATGCATTTCCCTCACCTTTTGCTATTGTGGCGCAGTGCCGAGTACTTTGCGAATACTAGCTTGCCTGGGGTTCAATTCATTCCGCCCTTATTTTATTCGAGTTGGTATAGTTTGCATGTTGTTGTTATTCATGACTTATACTGATAGTCAGTCATGCATCACGGATGCTTCACGGATTGCTTCACGGATCAGAGCGCTGCTCGAACGCACGCTAGTAGCGCTAGTAGCGCTTTCGTTCTCCATGGCAACCAGGCGTGAGCCAATGAAAAGCCAGAACGTATTCCCTTTCTGGCTTTTCATTGGCTGACGCCTGGTTGCCATAGAGAATGAAAGCGATACTAGCGTGTCCGAGCAGCGCTCAGTTTGATCGCAAACGTCACAGAGCCTCCAAAAATGCCGCACTCGATGTAAACAATGGTAGGGAAGGACGAATTTGTCAATGACCTTCATGAAGTACACAAGGTACTTGTTTTGTATTTTTTCCAAACTTACAACTTTGAATTAGGGAATAATTTTATTTAATTCTTAAATTTAAATAAAATAATTTTAAAACCATAACGGTAGCCTAAGAAATTGTTGCTAACAAAATCAAAAGGTCATTATTTCCCTTTAAGGTGGGATAGTCCCTTTAACACGGGCGGCCGCCTTTTTGGTACCGGCAAGATGGCGGCCGGCATTAGACCAGTTTTCCGGCCAATGCGCGTTCCATGTTATAGAGTTCAGTGCTTTGTATGAAGGAGATAGTCTTTGCTGCGCCATTTCTGTAGGCACTCGCATCAGCTGACTGCACACATCGAACGCTCCTTCAGCTGGTGTGACGTCACACATTCCAGCTGACAAACGTGCTGACGACAGATCGAACGTGGCCCTTGAATAGAGCTTGTTCAAAATATTGAGGTGAAATTGTAACATTTAGCAAATACTGACACCATTTTATATAATGACATCATTCTTAGAAATACGGACAGTGCATTTCTGCAAGTTCCCTTTCCTGAAAAATAACAGAATCTTCTTAGGTAAGCAGCATTCTTCAATTCATAGCACTGCACTCCATATAAAATAAGCACGCCAAGTTATTCTATCTCCGTCCACATTGCACTGTGGTTGGAAACGGGCTCATGGGTGGCCTTTTGGGACATTGCAATTTCGGTTATTTTTGTTGTGCAAACAGGATACAAATTAACCGTAGAGCTCGATGCGAGCATTGCTAATGTTATGTTTCTCTTATAAATCGGTACAAACATTGTATATATTTAACTACTAAAATATCCATTCATTGTAATATCATTGTAATATTTACATAATCAAATAACTAGTTGTTCTTCCTGGTTCCTCTTTGATATTTGGTGAGCTATAGCCCATTCAATTCTGCATCGGTTGCTGAAGACCGCTAAGCGCGCAAACTTGCGCAAGTTTCTCCACGGAAGAAAATCTAGTCAGGGTCGCCGCGCGTCGGCAGGCCGGGCGCCGCCCGGTTCCACGGCAGCGGCCGGGCGCCGCGGTGCCTGGCGCGCGGTGCAGGATGTGTCGTGTAAACAAGGCTGGTCAGTATTGGCGCCCCCACCCCTTGGCGGGGGAGGGGTCGCAGGGTACCGAGAATCGGCAGCGCAGCTAGAGAAAATAACAGGCCGTGGTGAAGCAGTGAACCGGAGGGTTCCGTCAGGGTGTCAGGGCACACGGCGACCAGCTCAGTGCGATAAGTGGGGCCGTACAGATCAGTGACCGGTGGACACTTGGTCGCGCATTCAGCAAATATCCATGCCCATACCCATGTATGCACCATTATTGTAATTTGGTGTAGACATCAGGCATTCTATTGGCCAATATGTATCATGCTTACCAAATATACGTGTGCTTACGTGTGCTTACTACGCACGCGTAAGATTTGTGCTGGTAGGAACCCTCCACAAATTAACTAATTTTTACATCTAGGGGTAATTTGGGGCTCTGAAATACATTTATGCATTCAAAAATAACCCCAAAACGTTCTTGGGCCCCCAAAACACGCCCCCAATCACATAAATGTGAAATGTCACATCCCTATCCCTCGGATGTCACTGAAGGTCACGGAAGGTCAACAGAAGTCAGGAAAGGTTAATGAAGGTCAGACTAGGTCACCACATGTCATTTCAGGTCAAAAGTCTGCAAAGGTCACACATACAAGCAGGCAAGCTCTGCTTTAGTCTACATCGAGTCTGACATACCCACATTGATGACGTCATAGCCCCGTGAGCTGGCATGCCCTGACAAGTTTTTCACCATCCTAAGATACACAAAGCATGTCCAAACACAACGTTCACGGTTTGGTGCGAGTCATTTACACGCTATAACCAAACAACTTCGCGAAAATCGCGTGGACATCCGTTTCGGCATTTCCAACCACTGTGCATTGGCGCGGTGTGCGTCGGGTGCGCGGATGACGGTCGTTTGGTCCCCTACCACTGACCTCGTAGCAGTAGTAGGCGGCGACGATCAGCAGCAGCAGCACACACAGCTTGACCAGAGCGCGCAGCCAGCCGCCGCAGCCGGACGGGGCGGCGGTCTTCTGAGGCGGCAGCGGCGCCGCCCAGCTGTCCGTCAGGCCGGCACTGGACGCGACAAACACGGGGTTGTCGGATGGTGGTGTGATACACACAGGGTTGTCAGATGGTGGTGTGATAAACACGGGGTTGTCAGATGGTGGTGGTGTGATAAACACGGGGTTGTCAGATGGTGGTGTGATAAACATGGGGTTGTCAGATTGTGGTGGTGTGATACACACAGGGTTGTCAGATGGTGGTGTGATAAACATGGGGTTGTCAGATGGTGGTGGTGTGATAAACACAGGGTTGTCAGATGGTGGTGTGATAAACACGGGGTTGTCAGATGGTGGTGTGATAAACACGGGGTTGTCAGATGGTGGTGTGATAAACACGGGGTTGTCAGATGGTGGTGTGATAAACACGGGGTTGTCAGATGGTGGTGGTGTGATAAACACAGGGTTGTCAGATGGTGGTGGTGCGATAAACACTGGGTTGTCAGATTGTGGTGGTGTGATAAACATGGGGTTGTCAGATGGTGGTGGTGTGATAAACATGGGGGTGTCAGATGGTGGTGGTGTGATAAACATGGGGTTGTCAGATGGTGGTGTGATAAACATGGGGTTGTCGGATGGTGGTGTGATAAACACAGGGTTGTCAGATGGTGGTGTGACAAACACGGGGTTGTCAGATGCTGGTGTGATAAACACAGGGTTGTCAGATGGTGGTGGTGTGATAAACACGGGGTTGTCAGATGGTGGCGTGATAAACATGGGGTTGTCAGATGGTGGTGTGATAAACACAGGGTTGTCAGATGGTGGTGTGACAAACACGGGGTTGGCAGATGGTGGTGGTGTGATAAACACTGGGTTGTCATATGGTGGTGTGATAAACACGGGATTGTCAGATGGTGGTGTGATAAACACAGGGTTGTCAGATGGTGGTGGTGTGATAAACACGGGGTTGTCAGATGGTGGTGGTGTGATAAACACGGGGTTGTCAAATGGTGGTGTGATAAACACAGGATTGTCAGATGGTGGTGTGATAAACACAGGGTTGTCGGATGGTGGTGGTGTGATAAACACAGGGTTGTCAGATGGTGGTGTGATAAACACAGGGTTGTCAGATGGTGGTGTGATAAACATGGGGTTGTCAGATGGTGGTGGTAAACACAGGGTTGTCAGATGGTGGTGTGATAAACACAGGGTTGTCAGATGGTGGTGTGATAAACACAGGGTTGTCAGATGGTGGTGTGATAAACATGGGGTTGTCAGATGGTGGTGGTAAACACAGGGTTGTCAGATGGTGGTGTGATACACATGGGGTTGTCAGATGGTGGTGTGATAAACACAGGTTGTCAGATGGTGGTGTGATAAACACTGGGTTGTCAGATGGTGGTGTGATAAGCACGGGGTTGCCATATGGTGGTGTGATAAACACTGGGTTGTCAGATGGTGGTGGTGTGATAAACACGGGGTTGTCAGATGGTGGTGTTATATAATGGCGGCACACTGCGTACAGGGCAGACAGCGTTGATGACACACTGCGCACAGAGGGAGCGGATGCTCACAGGCACACGGCATACTAACATCGCCCAGTCGATCGGTAACGTCACAGAAATCGACCAATCGGTAACGTCACAGGAATCGACCAATCGGTAACGTCACAGGAATCGACCAACAATAAGAGATTAGAGACACATACCCAGCGATTAGGAGGAAAGAGTCACGCAAAACGTTTAGACGAATTATGGTGAAACCAATAAGTACACTCTTCTAAGTTTTACTGCGATCTCACAATGCCGATTTTTTTTTAATCCTTGCTATTTTATTGCATCACAAAAAGATGGAGCAAACAGCAAACGCATTTATATTTTCTCATTCTGTGATTCTCTACTCATTTCATCAATCTTCCCTGTTGAACATTTCCCGCCTGACCCCAGCTCCAAAAATCTCCAGCCCCGTGCCGCTCCCGCACGCCGTGTCACCCCGCTCCTTCACGCCGTGTCACCCCGCTCCCTCACGCCGTGTCACCCCGCTCCTTCACGCCGTGTCACCCCGCTCCCTCACGCCGTGCCACCCCGCTCCCTCACGCCGTGCCACCCCGCTCCCTCACGCCGTGTCACCCCGCTCCCTCACGCCGTGTCACCCCGCTCCCTCACGCCGTGTCAACCCGCTCCCTCACGCCGTGTCAGCCCGCTCCCTCACGCCGTGTCACCCCGCTCCCTCACGCCATGTCACCCCGCTCCCTCACGCCGTGTCACCCCGCTCCCTCACGCCGTGTCACCCCGCTCCCTCACGCCGTGTCACCCCGCTCCCTCACGCCGTGTCACCCCACTCCCTCACGCCGTGTCACCCCACTCCCTCACGCCGTGTCACCCCGCTCCCTCACGCCATGTCACCCCACTCACCTGGCGTAGCTGTCGGCGGCGGTCGTCTTGGTGAGCAGGTACTGTTCCTGCGGGTAGGAGCCGCGCACGTCGCGCACACCGCGCCGCGGGGTCGGCTGGTCGCCCTCGTCCCGCAGGAAGACGGCCCGCAGCGCAGGGGAGCGCGGGTTTAGCTGGGAGGCGCCGCTGGAGGCCGGACCAGCAGACGTCGCTGCCGCTGGGACGGCGAGAGGAGGCGGGTCAGCCGGGCAACGCGACGGCAGCAGTAAATCATAGCCAATACATATCGATTGAAGGGTGCAGCTAAACGAATAATTCCACGAACCATGCCCAGATCCATAGGATGGAGTGAGATGCTGGGGCGCCTCAAAGGATGGAGTTATATGGCGCAAACCGTGCATACACCGGTCTACTCTCAAGGACGCATACTTAAAGACAGTCCGCAGTCTGGCTGCAATACCACTGGAAAAGCGACCTTATTGGTGGCGGAGATAACTGTCTCACGGACCCAGACCCCGACAACAGCGGCCACGGGGTTGTCCGAAGTCTTGGGCTCAAGACTGTTCGGTCGTAAAAACCCCATTCGGGTGTGCCTAGTCACCTCATGCGTCACCACCAACCCCCACAGAATACGACATACCACCACCAGACAACGGACAACCCAACAGTGACATACATACACACCCTTATCCTTGGGAATATACCGGTGCCAACATGTCCATAGGGAGACGCAATGTTGAGTCGTCCATCTTGAACAGGCAACGGATCAAACGAACAAAGCATGCAGACACCACGCAGGCAGACACTAACCCTCAGCCTCACAGTCCCTTATCCACATGCTCACACGCAGAAACAATGCAGAGGAAAGTTGCCCCCTCGACCTGCGGAAGTGCAGAAAGCAGAGTGGTCATGTAGCCATAGTGCGGCCACATAGCAGGGCAACAGGAGACCACCCCAACCAGAAGCTGGCAGAGGCGAAACGGCGTAACACGATCGACAGAATGCTGGCAATTACAATGTCTTTCCTATGTTTCAGATCGAGGAAGTAATAAAAACCAACTAGTTTGGCCATCGAAACTTAAGGTGTGAAGGAAACAGTTCAACTGAAGTGCAGTCACAACTAAAAGTTCCTGGGTGCACTTGCAACAAATCAAGTATTGTTTAGAGAGCATTCGCGATATAATGGTTAGTTTTAAGGTTTCAATTCACCAGGCCGAAATTCTACCAGTCTGACGTTTCCAGCTTTCTTGCAGAAAAATGACCTAAACAAATATTGGGCCTATCAATGCCGATACCTTAAAAAGCAAACTTGCGATGAAGATATGAGGGCGATTACGCAGCATGCACCAGTCATCCATTTCTCGAGCGTATCCAAAACGCGTACTGCTTTTTTTGGGCGAGGCCATTATTACCGCAGTTTCCCAAAATGTGTTTATTTGGGTGGGAAATGACACCCAAATGTGAATCATTTTCCACTCTCCCCATCTTAGGAGTGAATTTTCCATTCCCAAATTATGAATTATGATATTGATTCTGACAAAAATATTGACTAAAAATACACGATTTCAATTAAAACTGTTGTTTTTATATCTAAAACAAATCAATGTGTCATTTTGTACATAATATTCCACTCTCATGGTCTTTTTTGGCTCGAATTTTAAACTCTACACCCAAGCAAAAATGGAATTTTGGGACACTGATTACCGTTCCACTATAGGTCGTCATTATCAATATCAAGGTCACTACATCGATCACTGTCCTGGTAGGCAAGCTGGAATACTCCCAGGTGCAAGCATTGCTCATCCACAAGTCTGATTTTCCAGCCGCCAGTCAAACAACAAATGACAACTCCCAAAACAAATGACCTCCAACGTAGCTTAGCCTTCTGTTGCCAAAGTTCCATAAGCCCTGAGCTAAGTTCCACTGACCAGATACTCACAACATAGACAATATATACAAAAGTAGAGGAGAGAGCAAAAGCAAAAAGCAATAAAAGCGAAGTGCTCTTATGATCGATAAATTACCTCTCGACGATCTATAACTGTAACTGTATCCATCTGCAAAATGAGACGACACAAATATAATACACCACATTTCTGCCATATGTCACAGATTCGGGTACACTCAAATACTGCCGCTAACGGCATTCCGAGTCAGGTGGTCAATACGTAACAACCATTGGACTTTACGTTCCGTCGACCTATTTCATTTACCAAGACATTTGGGCTCAGCATCCACAGATTCATGTCAAGACGAAAACGGCCTCGAACCAGGAACCTTTCGGTCATCCGACAAAACGCTCTGACCACTCACGAAGTCCAACCGAAATGTGGCAAACTACACACAAATGTAAATACCATAAACTATACCGGTCAGCTGCGAACAGGTCCGGTGTGACTTTGGACTACCGAGCAATATCATATCAGCGACACCTTTCACCGTTCAGCAGCTACAGATCAATGACCGGTTAGCCCCAGGTTAGTTCAATAAATTGACATGATGAGTTAATTCCCCGGCCCCTCTGTCCTCTGTTCCCTCTGCCCTCTGTTCCCTCTGCCCTCTGTTCCCTCTGCCCTCTGTTCCCTCTGCCCTCTGTTCCCTCTGCCCTCTGTTCCCTCTGCCCTCTGTTCCCTCTGCTCTCTGCTTCCTCCCCCCTCCCCCGCACCCCCAGCGAACTACTCACCGGCAGCGGTGTCGAAAGCGCGTCTCTTTCTGAGCTCCGGCTCCTGCTCGGACTCCAGCAGCGGCTCCGACAGCAGCTCCGGCAGCGGCTCCGGCATCAGCTCCAGCAGCGGCTCCAGCAGCGGCTCCAGCAGCGGCTCCGGCTCCTGCTCCTGCTCCTGCTGCGGCTGCGGCTCCGGGTCACTGTCGGAGTACTCGTCCTCGACAGCTGCGTGGTGGCCGCCGCCGCTGCCGTTCACCACAGTGGTGACGGTACGCGTGCTGTAGCGAGTGGTGGTGGTACGCTCAGCAGCGCCATCGCCGCTCACCGCCTGAGCCAGCAGCCTGGCCAGCTTCTTCTCATAGAGTCGCCGCGTGGAGCCTGCAGGCGGTCGCAGGTCAGGTCAGGTCGGGTCGGGTCGGGTCGGGTCGGGGACGGGGACGGGGACGGGGACGGGGACGGGGACGGGGACGGGGACGGGACGAGACGAGACGGGACGGGACGGGGACGGGGACGGGGACGGGACGGGGACGGGGACGGGGACGGGGACGGGGACGGGGACGGGGACGGGACGGGACGGGACGGGACGGGACGGGACGGGACGGGACGGGACGGGACGGGACGGGACGGGACGGGACGGGACGGGACGGGACGGGACGGGACGGGACGGGACGGGACGGGACGGGACGGGACGGGACGGGACGGGACGGGACAGGGAAGGACAGGGCAGATCGTGTCGGGTCAGAACAGGGAAGTCCTAAGTGGGGCAGCATAGATCAGGGTAGAGCAGGACGCCACCGAGCAGGATAGGATAGGGCAACACAGGTCACAACAAGCGAGTTCAGTCATGTCAGGTAAGTGGGGTAAGAGCAGGTGAGATTAGGGTGGAATAGGAAAACCCGGGTAGGTGAGGTGAGGTGGGCATTAATGACTGCAATTGCCGATGGCCGTCAGGCTGCTAAACGCATATCTGTATTACACAAGCCCTGAATGATACATTAATTTGACCATACACCAGAGGCAGTATGGAGTCTGTCCGCTGTTTCAACAACGTTTGTTGTTGAGTGTTTCTAGTGAAGTGAAAAACGATGTTATGTAGTTTATCTTGCACACTGTTGCTTTATTATGAATCCCACAAGAATAGGCCATATGGAGTAGGGACATACAAAACATAACCTACTAAATGTAGTAATTGCATGTTACTTTCATCAGCGCTTGTAGCATATCATAAGCCTAAACAAATTGTACCTCTCATTTTAAAGGAACTGGGGGTAAAAGATGTGATTTAAAGGCCATGATTGTGATACAATGCACTAACAAAAACATCACTTTCATCAAGAGGAAACTTGTAATATGTAAGGATTGACCAAACAATTGGACAAATCAGCTGACATCAGACATCTCGAACCAACGTTGCAAACCACAGCAAACCACAGCAAACCACAGCAGCTGGACAGCTGGTAACGTGTGACAACACGTCCGACAAACTGACCGACAATGGGTCCGACGTTGGCGCCACGTGCGCGCAGCTGTTCGGCGAGCTCCTCATTGTTCAGCTCAGAGAGATCGGAGGCTCGTGAAGACACGGAACCCTGAAAACACAGCAGACCGTGCAGCTTTAGGCAAAAGTGATGACATCAAGCTCTGAAAACACATACGGTGCAGCAGCTTCGGTGAGCTGCCAGATGCAATCCATTGTACATTGCAGGGGCAGCAGCAAGTACCCGGAGACGACATGTACGCAGTTGGAAGCATGTTACAGTATGAGGCAACCTAGCTGAGGTAGAGCATGTCGGGCACTTCACTAGCGCTGTGAAAATCCTGAACAAAGCTCTCTTTCAGAAAGAGACACTGTGAAGTTGACTGCTATCTCCAAGAAGTAATGAAGGAAATTGTCTGCTAGGCATTATACACTATACAGTGAGTTTTACATCCACATCTTATAGGATAATGGAGTTCATTATCCAAGACAAGCTGATGAACTTCTTGTTCAACCTCAACCAACTCCACTGCACCAAGCATGACTTCACATCAAATCAAGACACTCAAGTGTCACTCAACCACTGACGATTAAATAATGTTTATATACATTTTGTCTGCACCTTGAATGGACGGATTCCCAATGTCAGCA
The DNA here is from genome assembly GCA_036785665.1 of Chirona hameri. Classification (NCBI taxonomy): domain Eukaryota; kingdom Metazoa; phylum Arthropoda; class Thecostraca; order Balanomorpha; family Balanidae; genus Chirona; species Chirona hameri. Next base: position 28,944 of record JAXIVJ010003416.1, on the reverse strand, counting down.
CCAGCACTAAGAGAGCTTCACTACCATATGACTGCGTAATTCCTGGTAGCTGGTATAATTTTTAAAGGCAAAAGTTGTATGTACCTGACATACCAGGACACTGTCTGTCCCGCCCTCTGACGTTACCTGACCTTGCGTGTGACAGATGCCAGCTGCCACCCCTCTCAGGGTAAACAATCTACCAACAGCACTCTATTAGTTTGCTTCACAAAATACGAGTTACCGGCGAACCGCAAGCTCTTGCCTCTCATATTCAGGCCAACTCTTCTCTTCGCTCCCATTCCACTCGTCAGGACACTGATCTCCCGCGCGTGAGGACGGAGGCGGGTAGGCGCGCCTCCTATACAGTATCGCGCAACTGTACAACGCTTTACCCCCGGAACTCCGGAACTCGTCACTCGCGTATTTTAGGCATGAACTGTGCAATCATTTAGCTGGGACTGGATGAATATGTGTGTGTGTGTGTGTTGTGTGTATGGATGTATGCTTTATGTTTTCCCTGTGTGAATGCTGCTTACAAGTGTCTTTTTAACATCTCACCTTTTAAGGTTATCGACTCGACACTCGGAATAGCCATTTTATGTTGCAGAGTGTTTTAAATGTCAATACATACATACATACAAATAGTGAGAGCCAAAGCGACTCAAACCCGGCCTGCCACAACGGATGAGGTCATAAGCTTAGCGCTCTCCCAACTGAGCTACAGGGGTGGACTAAATAAGAATGGAATAAGATGTTGGAACATGGAAGCTGGTGTTCTCTTTGAGCTCATTTACCTGGATGATAGTAAGGCATTTTACTGTGTCCTGTGCCGCACATACATGTACTCGGGAAAAGTCAGTGCTGTGACACAGACAGGGCAGGCTTCTGCAATGGATTACAATGTTTCTCAACAACAAGAGACACTGTGGTTGACCTGGGAAAGTCAAAAGTGGGGTTGAGAAGATCAGTGCTGTGACCAGTATTGCTTGTTATGTTTGTGAATAAACTCTGCTCTGAAACGATCTGAACATCCATCCAGCTCTTCCTGATCACACACAACCTCTGTTTTTGATGACCTAATCCATTGTCTTCCATTGTTCAATCATCATATCACCTTTCAATGGTAGTTATTGTTCAAACAATGCTGCCTCAATCACTGCTTGAAGTATCAATGACATTAAGCAGGGATAGCTACATGCAGATTACAAAACTAAGAGTTTTACCAGTAAGACACACAATTCCAGTGAAACCAGACTGCAAAGTATGGCATTTTTGGCGATATTTCATCAGTGCGGACTGCGGGCCTGCCCTGTCTGGTGCGAGTTTGGTGTGGTGCGGTCCTGTAACCATACAGCAGGTACCTATGCAGACGCTATGCTGTGCTGCAGGCAACAGTCAGGACCGCAATGCACAATAATGAGATACAAATATTAAAAATCATCACATTTTTGTCTGCATTATTGCCACACAACATTACTGCCAAATACTTCACTCAATTTACCAGTAAATTTCAGAGGTTTGTGGGAAAAACATATTTCTATATTTTTCCCCTCAGGAATTTCTCTACAAATGGGCTAGAGCTATGTATCTAGGCTTAGAGCAATTAATCAGATATCAATGAGCTTGATGAGAACAGGTTCATGGCCTCCCAAAGTCCCACCAACAGTAAGGAAAGTAAGGTAGTAGTATTTTTTACATACGTCTCATAATAAGTATTTTACACATCTTCTGAAAACTCTAGTTTCATGACTTTATTTGGTAAATGCTGATTAAAAAGATAAATTGGTGGTAACTGGTAACCTGTTAAATTGTATACAATTATTTAAGGGAGACACATTTTGTGTTCATGCATCCCAAATGGATGTGAAAGTCAAGTATTTTACACATCTTCTGAAAACTCTAGTTTCATGACCTTTATATATACATATATTGTACACCATTTGTAATGTTTGTAGCGGAAGCTTTAAAAAAAAATCGTCTGAATGTTTTGTATGGATGGATTTCCGAGGTCAGGACCCGCGCTAAGCAGAGCTTGTTGCGCAGGTCCTGACCCCACCACCCGATCGCGCAATTCCTGTTGGCCAGCAGAATTTAGAGACGAAAGTTGTACGTGCCCAACATACCTGGACACGGTCCGCCACGCTCACTGACGTTACCTGACCTTGAGTGCGACCGCTGCCACCGGCCGCAGGCCACCCCAGTCAGGAGCAAATAGCGAGCGCCGAAGCGACCCGAACCCAGGCTGCTACTACCGGGATAGGTCAGAAGTCCAGCGCTCTCCCCCTGAGCTACAGGGGCGGACGAAAGCTTTCGAGCACTACTGTGCTCTTCGTCAGCCTGGTTGGGGTACACAGTTCACACACTCAAAACAATATTTGAAATTATAAATACATAAGCACAGTGGATTATTCCTTTAGATCCTCTAAAAGGCGGATTTGAAAGTCACGACATCCCTAACCCTTCCTTCCTAAACTTTCCAACCACCTAGAACTACAAATACCCGTTAACAGACAAGGCAAAATTATTAGTATACCAGCCACCATGCCTCTCCTTCTAATCATAACAAATCAAAATAAAGCTTAACATAAACACGTACAGACACATACATTGCACACTTTTCATTCATAATATGTAGGTATACAATATAAAGGTAATTCGTAATACGTACGTTTCATTCGTAATGGGGTCGAAATCGCAGTGATTCGCTGTGACATTCGTAATATGTATATATATAATAGACAGGGTAATATGTAACATTCGTAATGGGGTCGAATTCGCCGTGACATAGATTTCACACTCGGTAACACTACAAACACGCCTCATACATACATACAATGCACCTTTAAACCTACATCAATATTTTCTTACATACAAGACACATCCTAATATTGTATTGTTTATCTCAGATGTTTATTCTGTCGCCTACACACACACACACATACCCATACAAACACACATTTATATACATATATATACACATATAACTACAATCACATACACATACATATATGCTCTAACTACCACTGCATAGTGTCAAAGAGGTTGTGGGGCTGTTAGGGAGCAGAGTTTGCCGTTCCCCATATTTTTGTATTATTTAAGGGATTATATTATTTAAGGGAGACACATTGTGTGTAGTAGTGTCCCACCTTATGTAGACACAAGGTGGGACAGTCCCTTTAATGGCTACGAGCAAATCTTAGGTTTCATCCCGATCGGACATAATGGCTACAAGCGAATCTTAGGTTTCATCCTGATCAGACTTAATGGCAGGGTTAGGTTAGGTTAGCTGTTTCCTGTCACACTACTGGTCCATGGGGATTGTCAAATCGCTGGCTTTTGGTAATCAGTAATCGCTGGTTAAAAATAGCACACTGCAGTATCACACTTAATTTGTTTTAAATACATGTGTGAATTACTGAAGTATTACCAAAACAACTACAAATATTTCCCTAGAATCTAGTGCATTTGAGGGGTTACCAGATACCACTGGGAAGGGGTGGTGCCAGCGACCATGATACCTATATAATTTGGGTTGTATTCCGCTTTTGCACACCTTTTTATAGGAAAATTGAATATTGTATATGAATTCTACATGTCTCATTTAATTAGAACTGCACTAAAAACAGGCACATTCTCAGTACTTACCTAACAATAATAATTTGTATAACCTGTCAATCGCATCAGCTGACTGAAACGACTAAGCCATTACAACTGAAATGTAAACAACATGGGCTTTTGTGTGTGAAATGAATCAGATATGTATCCAGCAAGGTCACATTGTGTTGGCGGCCGAAATACAAGTCCTGCGCTCCGCCACGGAGGTTTAGTGAGATCGTGATAGTTTAGTGGTCAACCGGATACTTAACTTAACTGAACGGAATTATACGGATGAACAGATGTACGGATGTACAGATGTACAGATGTACAGAATTGAACGGATGTACAGACTTTAGATATGCCACTTGGCCTTTAGTGTCTGTTCCAGTTGAGCATCCTGGGTAGTCTTTATAACCGTCTGCATGAAGGACTGTGTGTACGATGTGTGCCCAATATGCGTCTAGACAGTTCTTGAACTGGTTAATTGTGTCAGAGGTGACAACTGCTGTTGGTAGGCTGTTCCAATCGTTCACAACTCTGACTGAGAAGGCATTATGCTGGATACAGGAGACCACTCGTGGCTTGACCCATCCTGATCATGGGATACATATGATGTCATGTCACCCTTGGTATCTGATGCAATTCTGCTCCCACATTGTTTACATTTCAGTTGTAATGGCAGAGACGTTGTGGGCAGTCAGCTGAGGCGATTGATGGGTGATACAAAACATTAGTTAGGTAAGTACTGAGAATGCCCCTGTTTTGAGTGCAGTTCTGATGAAATGAGACATGTAGAACTAGTATACAATATTCAATTTACCTATATAAAGGTGTGCAAAAGCGGAATATTGCCATCATTTGCTGAGGTATCGTAGGACCCCAGCTCAAGCTGGGGACTGGCCCGTTTTCATCTAATATTCTCACTCTCCTTCAACTTTTTTTCCTGCCTTCCAAAAAACATAGGCATGATGGAGCCAGAGGCAATGTGAGGTAAGAATATTAAATGTCATGGAGGTGTATTGGGGTTTTAGGGCGCCACATCTCGTATGGTTGACACCCATATGAAATGTATCAGCAGCTGCAAATGTTCAGTTATGCAAGATAAGCTGGCACCAAACTGGATAAAAAGGAATACAATAAATACAAAATTAACAGACCTCATCTCCATTCTGTTGTTTCACAGCTCCCTCGTCATCACTTGAAAATTCGCCGGCAGCTTCCTGGTGATGAGCTACATGCTTTTCGTACATTTGCACTAATTTCTCCTTTTTCACACCCGGGGAGGGTGGTGTCACACCATGATTTACGAGCTCATTGATAAGCTGGCTTTTGGTGAGAGAGGCCATGCCTTAGGCAATCCCAGAATTATATAATTTAAATCTACCACCTCTCAACTCCCCTTTGAACTCTCTTTTCACCCCCTAAAAAACACGAGATTGTGAGAGGGATGTCAATTGGAACAACAATTGAAAACGGCTAGAAGAAAGTTTTCCTCTTTCCAAAACAATGACGTCACCAGAGGTGACGATCAGGTCTTCTTTAGTACAAATGGTAAACTGGTATGGTAAATGAAGCCCTTCAGTCAGACTGAACACAAAATATATACATAAATTAATATAAAACTCATAAGCTTTAGGTTGTCTTTGTATTATTGGACATATGCTCAGGATGAGTTTTCAGGATGAAATGACATACATTTTTAACACACCGTTTTTGGTCCTTTTCTGAAACTGATTTCAAACTTGTCTATTATGACATTGATAACGACCGATACGTTATTTGTCTTTACGCATCATCATCAAGACAAAAATGGGACATTTTTAATAAGGAAACCATGACGTAAGATTTACCACATTTTCTTACGTTCGAAGCATGACTATAAAAGCGCCAAAATAAGCTACATATATGGCGCATCTTCTACATAAAATTGATTGAATTAAATGAGTTTTTAGTTAATTTTACTTCCTCGCTCTAATATTTTTCAAGAAATATGTTTAATTTCAATTTAAATTTAAAAAAATATGGTCATGGCACCATTTTGTAATACTATTTTTTATAAAGCAAGATTATTTAAAACAATGGCGTGACATCACTATGTGCATGGGCGCCATTTTGCCTCAAACCGGCGCTCTCTGCCCGGCGTTGTTCCTTTCCAAGGATTCCGCTGCGCGTGCATTCGTACTTTGAATATATTCTATCACATTGTGGGAAAAAGGTGACAGAAAGAATCATTCCCTAAAATACATTGTATATATATATATTGGAAGTTAGTACCGTATTTCAATTGGTAAGTTTTTTGTCTTGATATAGGTAGGTGAATGTGGTGATTTAAAAGTTGGGGTAAAATTAAATCGCGGGACAAGTCAAAACACTGAACGTAATGCTGTTGGCGTGTGTCGTCTACACCAACATCATGAAAAGTCTGGTATTATGTCGTCTTGTTATTGTCATTAACCCTACCTCCATCTTTCCATTGCTGAGGAACTGGATGCACTCAATGAAGGGGAATTCTGTGTGCATTTTGGCATGTTCAGTAGGTAGTGGAATAATGGGTAGCAGTGTCCTGAATTTTGCAAATATGATTGGAAAGCCACACCCAAATAAACTTTTGGTCATACTGACCATAAACCCAGTGTTTTAGATGTTATAAAACTTGGCTATTAGGTCACTATGCATCTTCCAAGACACATATGTACTTATATGTTATGTTATTTATAATGTATATTACCTAACAATGTTGAAACAAAAATATTTCTGGAGGATGTTGCAACTGATCGTCCACCACAATCGTCACCATTTCTACTGAGCCTGATCAAGTGGTGGGCGGTGCCGCCAACTTGATGACGTCATTGGGAGGGTATGCTTAATGGTGTAGACCTGTCAAACTTAACCTAACCCAGCCATTAAGTTAGATTGGGACAAAACCTAAGATATGCTTGTAGGCATTGTCTGATCGGAACTAAACCTAAGATTCGCTCATAGCCATTAAGTCTGATCGGGACAAAACCTAATATTCGCTCATAGCCATTAAAGGGATGTTGCCACCTCACAGGCCAACATGGAGTTTTTGGTGCGTATCAGTCGATTAAGCGTGTCCGATTTCACCTGCAAAATTTGGTTCCCATACCTCCCCCAATAGATTAAAAAAATACATTTGCACCACTCATACTTGCCAAGCATTCGTAAAATTGGAGTTGCCTCATCACTAATTAGAATCACATCTTAGAGACTTATTTTCTTTTGAATGTTGCAAACTCAACATCACCATTCTGTCAGTGCACTTTAAAATTAAAAAGCATGCAGTTAATTCTATTTTCAACAACCTTAGCCTCTTTCAAAATAAAACAGCAAGAATTGCTATGGCTCGACTTTGGGACTGTATATGTGACCTATACCTTATAACAGGCTCCTAGAATTGCTTTGGAGCTGGGGTGCAGAGTGGACAATTCTGACTAAAAATAAGTATAAAGAGTGGAAAATTAAACCAAAAAGCATGTGTACCAGGCTTTATCACCCAATTACCTGCTCAGCAAAATTAGTTATTACCTATGCCAATTCTTACTTGTCTTTCCATCCACAGGCACTCCATCATTACATATCATTACATCCATAAATCAGTATCAGGTTTTCAATTATCAAATACATTTTAAAATAAGGAGTGGAAAATTCACAGTAAAACTAAGGAAAAAGAGTGGAAAAATAGTACCCTAGGGTGCCATTTTTCACCCAAATTTCCCAATGCTATGACACTGCCTTATAACACAGATAAGACTTGTCAAGGTCAAGTCTCAAACTGGATGAGAGCGACCATCATGAATGTGCACAGCTGGGACCAACATTTTGGAGTCAGAAATAAATACAAAACATATTGCTGATGCCCTGCTTTAGCTGCTGTAGGAGCAAGTTTGAGCTTGATCATACACAATTGTTGATCCCCAGCATTCATTTAAGTTGCTTTTTATAAATCCTCTAGAGGTGGCAATATCCCTTGGAGGTGGCAATATCCCTTTAAGTCTGATCGGGACAAAACCTACCGCTTGTAGCCATTGGTTCTGTTTCAGTGCCCTCACCCGGCTTAGGTTGAGGCCTTATTTTCTCCACCGGCCGTTCCCGCGCCTCAACTAAAATCGGTTGAGCCTCCACCAACTTCAACCGGATGAGCAAAATCTCAACCGCTCATTGAGTGGATGAGATTGGGCAAAGTCGGATTATTGCAGCTATGGCATGCCAGTAGTTGGATTTTTAATTTCATGACCTGGTCCCGGAGAGTAAAAAGCCATAGGTGGAGAGTAAAATTGTATTGTCAGGCTTTTCATTTTTGTTTTAATTATTTTATTTGGAGAGTAAAAACATCCTGATTTGTAATAAATATTAAATCCTTCTGAGGAAAATTGAATTATATTTTAACTACGATGTCAGTATGATCAGGCAAAAAGAGAGCAAATTTCCTGAACAAATATGAAGAGAGAAAAATTCTTTGGACCCGAAAAGTTCAGAAAATAGCCCAAATTCCAAGGCTGCGGCGTGTGACAAACTTTTGTAAACTTTTTTGTGCCATTAGCGAATAGCATTGTGGACAGCTTTTGCATGGATTCCATTGTTGTTTAGATCTATGTTAAACATACAGTGGATAAAAATACCTCAACAAATTTCTGACTCACACGGTAAAACGCAAAACTGAAGAATTAAATAATGTCTGTATTAAGGTGGCCGCACACTGCGTCATTCGGCGCGCGATATCGCGGAATAGAGCTGGTCCGGACGAGCTTTTTCTGTGCTAAACACCGCGGAACCGCAGAATGTCGCAGTGATATCGCTCGCCGAATGGCCCATTGTGCGGCTCGCATTACAGCGGAGACTGACCGTGACCGTGAATTCGCACCCAAACAAATGATGGCCATCAGCTGATCATTCCACCGAGTCTACCGCTCGTTCCCGCACGCCGCTCCACCGCACCTCCACAGTCCACCGGGCACACCTCAACCTATTCCAGGTGAGGGCGGGTGAGGTCACTGGAACAGCCCGATTAAGTCTGATAAGAGTAGTAAACCGGCCTACACCATTAAGTATACCCTCCCAATGATATCAAGCCGGCAGCACCGCCCGCCACACTACCTAGAGTTGTGTACGGAAGTATGACGCCTGCCCTACCAATACCGACGGAAGCGCGAGATATTAATTATTGAAGTTATAATTAGTTATAGTGCAAAATGTCTTTGGGAAGACATCCATAGTTACTAAATGTGATATTTGCTATCGATTGGCAGGTATATTATAGAGATGAACTAATAACTTATGGTGGGCTTATGGCTAAAATCACCTAACTTTTTTGCCATGTTGCTTGCCATCAAAACGTCAGCTATCAAGCTGAAAATTGATGTATTTGAGTTTATGGGCCATACTTTCTATCCAAAGCCTTCAATTACGACCATGATCACCCAAAGTGCTGCCAAAGGTATGATACACATCCCACATGAGCTAAAGTGAGATTGTTGACAAAAGTTGAGGATAAGGTCAGGTCACAAAAGGTCACTATGCACAAATTATATACAAAAGTTATGCAACACATGTTTTATGGGTTATTCTCCACATATAATTCGATAGTGATAGTCATTTTACCCCCTGACTTGATTTACATGAAGTTGGTGTCAAGTTCAGCTCAAGTTCAGGAATATATTTGAAAAAAATGATTTTGTGGGCATTTTCCTACAACAACAAAAATTGGGGGATAGAAAAACAAAGTTTTCACATTCGAGATAGCCATGTTGTAGCCCTTCTCATTTGTTATCTTTTGACGTTTGTGGGTTACATTTTGCTCAAAATATGCCATTTGTACGGTATGTTAAAGTTTAGCTGATTTGTGTGCAAAACTTGTGTGTAGTGAGTAGTGACGTCACTAAATTCGCTATAACTCTATATATTTTTTTCGACGAACTTGATTTATTTTTGCACAGACGTAAAAGTGATGAAGAAGGTACTTGAAGTTGCACGTTGATAGCGCTATTGGTTTTTTAGCTATTACGAAAGTTTATCAGTGGAGGGCGTTGAATGTCCCCCCCCCCCCTCCTGATGATGTTTAAATGTGCATATACATGGTGCATGAGCATTCATTGACTGCACATATCAGTCATTCAGTGGTTTCCAAATTTAACTAAATACAAGCATGAATATATGGTACTTTGCACACATTCACAAATGATTGAGGCATTGCTGATGAGTTACCATTTAGTCCTAATCAGTCCTAAACGTTTTCTAGATGCTGATTGACATACGACTTACGATGTAGCACAACTGTAAGGTACCTATGTTATGCATATGCCTACAGCAATGTCAGTATACTGGTATGAGCTGGAGCAGTGGCAGCAGCACCATATAACACCCTGTGTGGCGTGTTCCCCGGCAGAGCAGCCAGCATGGTGTACAACAGCCGGAACAGCGGCGGTGGCGGACGGTATGACGGCGGCAGTTACGGCAGCGGCAGCGGCGGCGGCGGCGGCGGCGGCGGCGGCTACCAGCAGCAGCAGCCGCGGCGCGACACCAGCCTGCGCCGCTCCGGCGGCAGCAGCCAGTTCGGCGCGCTGGCGCCGATCGGCGGCGGCGGCGGCGGCCGGCAGTCGTACGGCAGCTCCGCGCCCAGCGTCAGCCCCTGGGCGACCGGTCAGGGTCCGGCCCGACACAGCTGGGGCGGCGGCGGCGGCAGCAGCAGCGGCGCAGTACCCGACCTAGGCGGTAAGTCAGCCGGCCAATTCCGACGCCGGCGCAGCCAGCAAAAACAGGTGACCAGGCAGTCACAGCGTCCAGATCACTTGTACAGAAATTCAGGAGGCAGGAAATTTAGAGCAATATTCAGTTATGTTCTGTTATGTTTAGTTATGCTTGGTGATTTGAGCCAAATATTCTTGAGTGGCTATTGCCACCTTTATCCGTCAGTCAAAATTGTAGGTCATCTGTCTTATTTCTTAGCACAAGCACACACTTGTCATTTAACCCCTTGAAATTTATATTCTAACTAGCTTAACTCCATTCACTTCTTTGGCATCATAATCGTAGCCATGTTTGCTGTTGCTTCAAGTTATATCTTAGGGATTTTGCTGCTAAAGCATTGCTAATATGGGCAGTGTTTAACAGGGTCAAAGATGTGAAAGATCATGGGATGGCTCATGGTGCATAGATCTCACATTTGGCTAGTTTTAGAACAAATTATGCAATTTAACATTACTTGTTTGCATTGTTGATTTGTATGCAAGTAGGCAAGTTCATCATGGTAAGTGATATTTGGAAAATGATAAAATGGTGATCAGTGAACTTCATGTAGTTGAATGATATAATTATCTTAAATAAATGAGTGATAGGATAGGGGTGATCCAAAGAGCAAATTTGTTGGCAAAATTTAAGCAAGCAATAATGCAGAATTTGGCCGTTTTTCTGAAAGGTTTTACCGGTTAATTTTGACAGTAAATGAAGAAGTATTTCTAAAATGTCACCTTAATTCACACATACAATGCGCCGGCAATATTCACCAACTGCACCCGTGTTCTGGGGAGTGGTCGCATACCACATAATTACGGGTACCGTCTCTGTTTGTTTTCTGTTTCGGAGCACATTTCAATCCACACACCGATGTGTCTATCGGCAAGATATGTCCGGCCCGTGGGTCTGCACTGTGCACGTCCGATTCTGACTGGACGCCGAAGTGAACAGCAGGACACCGGGCGACTCTCCGCGTCTGCGGTGCTCTGAATTGGACCCGGGGTCCGATGCGAATCGAGTTCTAACAGTGCTGGGCCGGCCGGCGGGAGGGCCAGAAGGCGTCACAGCGAGCGCGTGCAGTGCTGCGACGGACTGGACGGCGCCTGTGTCGGGCTGTGGGTGTGCCAATGGAGCGGTCTGCCGAGTGCGATGACCGCTGGCGCCGTAGCGGCGACGCAGCCAACACGGGAGACGCATCCTGTTTTCACCGGCGGGTCTCGCTGGCTGTGCAGCCGAGAGGAACTTAGTCGTGCCATTGACAAGTGGAACCGGCGGCGTTCGACTCCGGATGAGTGGAGTGGTCGGTCGTCTCCAGAGCGGGGCGGCCGAAATCGTGTCCATGTCGCGCGTTGAAAACTCTACTCCCTCCCCCCCCCCCCCCGCCCCCTCCCGTCGTCGGGGCGCAGTGTTGTTGTGCGGACCAGAAGATCCGTTCTGGAAATACCGTTGCGGTGGATGTGTAGTAAGTGTTGTGAATCTCTGCGAGCAGCGGTGAATCGAACTTGACTCGAGTCAGACTCTACATTCGACGACACGGAATCGACGGAATCGACGGAATCGACGGACTGTTGTGACGGGTCGCAGAGTGACGTATGGTCTGCGCCCGTGCACGGCCGCTCAGTCCCGGGGTATTGCGCGGCGACAGGAGGCAGACGGTGTTCTCCAACGGCTATCCCGCTGGACTTGGACTGGTTGCTTTGATGTCGGCACATACGATGTGCCGTTGGACACTGCCATCACATGCGGCGCCCTTAAGCCCCAATCATCATCACATGCTACTGATTGTTTTCACAAGCCGGTTTCAGCGAGATTCTGTGACGAATCGCGTCACTTGACGAGTTGTTTTGGGACGCCGTCGGGCGGCCTGACCAGTGTACTGTCCCGGGCGAGTTGTGTGCCAGAGCAGACGTGTCTCCGTGGAGACTCCCCTGCTCTGTGCAGGCCGTCCCCATGTGTCACGCGAGGCGCTCTGCTGTCCGACTCTGCCGGATGGCCGAGCCCCGCGGCCCACAGCGCGCCTCGCGACGCGCCGCCGCCACCGCCACCGGACCCACCCCACCCCTGAGCGATCTCTGGTCTTTGGACCGCGCGGCGGTCGCTGGACCAAACGGTCCAGTGCGGCCACGCCGCTGCAGAGGCGCTCTGTCGCCAGCAGTACGGCCGCCCGGGGTCTCCCGGGAAAGGCACGGCTGCCCGGCGGCTCCGGCCCCGCTGCAGCGCCCTCGGCCGGAGCGTGCGGCCCCGCACCCTGGGCCGTTGGCCCGTCTCTCTCTCTCTGTGTGTGTGTGCGTGGGTGGCGGCTGACCGCGTTATGTCCGGCCGGCCGGCCAGGTCGCGGCGGACCGGATGTGTTCTCGCAGCTGGGCTCGGCGTCTGCCGGCGGACAGAGTGACACGCTCAACATGGCCACGCAGCTGGTGTCGGCGCTGCTGGAGAACCAGCGCCATCGTGTCCCGCAGCCGTTCGGCGGCCCGGCTGGGCCCGCACCGGCGCCCGGACCGTTCGGCCAGGCCGGGTCCGGCTACGGCGCGCGCGGCGCCGGCAGCTACCGCGGCGTCAGGAGCAGCTTTGACGGGGGCCACGCCCAGTACGGCCACCGGGCCGACTATAGCGCCAAGGTAACTGTCTACACGTCCCTGCCCCGTCCACTTCCTCCCACCGTGTTCTCCAGGGGCCGGCCGGCGATCGAGTCCGCTCACCGCCGCCGCCGGCCGGGGGGCACTGGGTTTGTGTGTGGGAGGGCTATAGGGCCATGCTGGGTGGGTGTCGCCGTTGGACCAATCGCATCGGCGGTAGCTGTGCTGCGGCTGTCTGGCTGCGCAACTCGAGTGCCATTGCCGACCTCCCAATCCCGTGGGCACCACAGATATGTGCACCAGTCCCGGAAGCGTTCGCAAGCACCGCGTGGAAGCACTCACTGGAGTTGCTTCCTTCCCAAGCGAGTGCTACATACACCCCGTTGCCTTTTTGACGCTCCTCTTGTGTGAAATGTTCCTCGTCTATGAGTCTGTGCTGCAAGGTTAGTGTTAATGTACTGCGACGCCTGTGCTGGCTGAAGGGCAGGCCACAGCAGTTGGCTGGCCCCGACATGTTTTTCGTAAAGCAGTGTCTCCTGTCATATCGCGGCGTTTCGGCTGCTGTCACTACGGCTACTCTTGTGTCTGCGGTTGTTCGGAACCAAGGCGTCACTGGGTACGCGGTGCTCACGTTCCAACATGATGACGCTCCACACATGTCCACAAGTCCCGATTCTGGCAAAGTTCTTCAAAGAGCATGGCCGTTGCTTTGCTGATGTTCCAGCCATGTGCTGAACGGCACGTCTTTCTAGCCTGCCGCCGCGAGGGACTCGTTTTCTCGGAATTTACTCCGGCTTTCATAAGATCATGGGTGCATTGCCCTATTAAAAACAGGCTATATGCCGGAGCATAATATGCCGTACCTAGTCTAAACACATACTGTCATTTGCGGTGTTCTGAGCGAGCTACGCTATTTTGGGCTCAAATGGGAAGGGCAATGCTAGGAGAGAACAAAATATTGGCAATACAAAATTAGCTTCAGGTGCCAGCACGATGTCCGCGTTAGACAAATTGTATTTCCAGTCAGTTTTATGTACTAACAGTGCCAGCTAATATTTAAGCTCCGCAAGTGGGCCGAACTCCGCTCCGTCCCCCCCCCCCCCCCCCCCCCCCCTGTCCGTGTCTGTATGTTTGACCGGTGGTCGGCCCGCGTCGCCGCCTCTCCTCCCTAGTTTGGCAGGCGCGATGATACGTTCGTCAGTCCGTCGCGCGGCCGGGCGACGTTCCGCGGCCGCGGCGTCATCGCCCGTCCCCGGCCCTACAGCCGGAGCGCCTCTGCCACGACGGGCCGCACCGCCTCCGCGTCGACCGGCCGCGCTGCAGGCAAGCAGACCGCCGACAAGAGGTCAGTACCGCCGCGCTGTGCGGCTCTCACGCCGACCGCCACCGCCCGTCCGCCGCCCGCCACCGCCGTCTGTCGAAACCTTGGCATTGACCTTGCGGCGGACGGACGCGGCGGGGGCGGCGGACCGGCTGACGGACGCGGCAGGTCGCTGACTTGTGACGTCACCACGGATGGACGGACCACCTCCGTTCCGCGTGGTTCGCAATCGTTTCGAGCGCGTCGGAGAGGCACTGTGTTTTCGAGGTGTATCCGAGGTCAGTGTGCCGCCGAAAACAGGGTGCGGGGTCGATTGTAGCGTACACCGGTTGGCTCGATATGCGGTGGCGTTCCAGTAATGATAACGGCGCGATGATGCGGTCGGGCAGGGGCCGTAATCGAGGCAAGCCGCTCGAATCCAGATCTGGTTTGTGGTTTACGTAATAGCGCGTCGTTGATCTGGTGTATGTTTCAGACAAGCCATACAGCCTTGCCGGTTGCGGCGCCCGCAGACCCCTTGGTCGTAAAATGTCTGATAATTGGACTGAAGGGCATGTGCTCTGACCGATGTGTTGCCCTCTGCAGCGCGACTAAGAAGAAGGACCAGAAGAAGGGAGTGAAGACCACCCAGGAGGCCATCGATGAAGCCAAGGCGGCGGCTCTGGAGAAGGAGATGGAGTCTAACGATGACAAGAGCAAGGTGAGAATCACGGGCGGCACCACCAGCTATGTGGGCGCGAAGCAATGAGACAGGACCGAGTTACACAAGTTATAGAGATACATGATATTCATGCTTGCGAGATTCGCGTTTGTCAAGCTCATTATCACTTATGATTTGGTATAGACGTCAAATTCGCACAAGAAATTCCCCGACCCCTTTCGATTCCAATAAAATTTGGGGCACGTGTAGTACCCAATTAACGATCATCATGCACAAACTTTTATCTCCATTCGACCTCTGAGGTCAGAGTTACGGGTCATCTTAGGTCACGCGTTTTTCCGACATTGTATCATTCAAACGTGCATATATTGGAAAGAAATTGCCCTAGAAAGGTGCGGTTGCCACCAGAGCACAGATATATGATCGGACTATGTATTGCACCCGATGAACTTCCATGACATAAATTTGACCTTTGACTTGACGAGGTCGGTCAACAATTCAAGTTTTTCTTAGATTTGTCTGCCCCAAAATGCACACAAATTTAACACGATAGTGGTTACATCATCGTCTCGAAGCATGTACAAAATAATGGCGGACACTTAAAAACTTTTTAACCCGCGCACTGCAGGGGGAGGGGGTTGATTTCCGCCCCGCCCCCCTCAGGTTTTTCAAAGGCGGCGCCGGGTTTTGGCACACCTGTTAGCACATCAATTGCGCACACTTTGAAAACAAAAATAACCTCGGGTCATCTCAGGTCAGGTCACCAGACCACGTCAAGTGACCCCACCAACAATTTTGTTTGCAGTTGTGCCAAAGCCAGAGTTTTTCACCGATCAGTTTGAAACTTACAGGATGTGATGAGGGCATAATACTTACAATTCGTTTTTTGATATCGGTGACCTAAGGTCAGGTCAATTTCGTAACCTCCCCATAATAAGTCAATGGGGAAATATACAAATGCTTCCTTTTTCAAGGATATGCATGATATTAGTCCAATTACTTCTGGATCATGTTATAGGATATTCTTGATGATCCAAGCGTATTTTTTGTTCAGTGACCCCTATTGGGTCATGTGAGGTCACCATCACTTTTTTGTCAATAACTCCCGACATAATGCAGATAGAGAAGTAAAACAGACATCAACGTGTTTGTCTCGTTGAGATACGTCTTCCCATATGCAACATGCCCTACGTGGGTCACCACTTGACCTTGACCTGAGGTCAAATTGTTAAGTTGACTTAACAAGGTCACCATGTATATGAATTGAAGCGCCTTGATAAGATAAACACAATGGCGTAAACATTTTTCCGTTATCTTTATTAAGTAAAAAGTTAATAGCAAAAAACAACGATTTAGCAAAAAAAAAACAATCCTTTTCGACCTCTGGAGCCTCAAATATTGACCTGATATCAAATCTGAGGACACCTTAGCGATTGCAAATTTCACTGGCTGGCGTTTGCTTTTTTCCGTTTGTTTCTAACTAGCATCGTTTCTGAGATACATGGTAATTTCTGGAGCGATGTCCTAAAACAGGAGAAAAAAAACTGGAAAATTTGACCTTTGATGACCTCTGATGACCTCAATTTTGACCTGACCTAAAAGAACACTGAAATACTTTCGATAGAACATGTATCAAGCTATCAAATGCCTTTTTCCGCTTCTCGCTACGTAGCGTAGTTTTTTTAGATCTGGGGGGGGCGGAAATCAACCCCCACCCCTGCAGTTCGTTTTCGGCGCAAAGCCCCTGCAGTGCGCGGGTTAAGATATGGGTATTTTAGTATAACTATGTCGCGTTGGTTGAACGTGCCCTGTGGCTATCTTTATGAATTGATTCTCTCACAAGGATTCATAATAAATTTTCCCCATTACACCTGGTAACAAAATAGGTACACACGTTACCGGTGGTGCCCACAACGTAACTGCACAGTTTCAAAACGACATGCCCCGACTTGACATCTGACGCGCCGCGCCGGCGCGACATAGTTATACTAAAAATACCCATATCTTAAAAAGTTGTAAGTGTCCGCGATTCTTTTCCACATGCTTTGAGACGATAGTGTAACCACGCTCGTGTTAAATTTTGGTGGATTTCGGGACAGGTAAACAGTAATAACTCGAAATTTGGACTGACCTAGTCAGGTCAAAGGTCATATGAAGGTCATGCGAAATCATGGAGGTACATAGCAATGTACATTAATTTTTCTAGCCAATGGCGGCAACCGAAACTTTCTTGAACTTTTTGTTGCCAATATATGCACTTTTTAATGATACAATGTCGGCAAAAACGTGCGAACTAAGATGACACGTAACTGACCTCAGAGATCGAATGGAGATCAAAGTTTGTGCATGATGATCGTTCATTGGGTACTACACGTGCCCCAATTTCATCGAAATCGAAAGGGTTCGGGTTCAAAACTGTCCATTCTTGTGCGATCTGACGTGGAATGATTATAGGCTAAAATTATTGTCAGACGGTCCGCGGTAATATTTATTTGATTGTTATTTTTTGATAGGCGATTTAGTCTTCTGGCGCCACATAACCAGGTAGTTGAGGCGCCCTAAAGCCCTAATCATCATCACCATCATCCTAGTCTTCTGTCACCGAGATCGCACGAAATATGAGGCAGCAGTGTCAAGTTTATGGTACGCTTACTTTGTTTCACCATGATCTTGTGCCGTCGCATGCTTCTCGCTAGTTTCGCCGAGGACTCGCGAATGTGCAGCAGTTTGATAGTCTTTGTGTTTGCATGCGACGAATCAGGTGGGGGGTCGGTCGGCGGTTGAGTGGTCAGCGTCTTCGCCTACTGAAAGGTCCTGGGTTTGATACCTAACTGCTCCCCCGATCGTAACCCATGTATGCGTGTATCGCCTCCGAATGTCCCAATAAAGTAGAGCGGTGGTGCGTAAAACCCCAATAATTCTGAATGTGCTCAGATGACGTTCTCATGAAGCTAAGATGTTCCTCTCTGACGGCAGGGTGCCGAAGGCGCCGACCTGATGTCTAAGGACGGAGCCAAGGAGGGTGACGCCAAGGCTGACGGCGAGTCCAAGAAGGGCGAGAAGGGCGACGCCAAGGAGGGCGAAGGCAAGAAGACCAAGCCGGCCAAGCCTCAGCGGGAGAAGATCGCACAGGAGTACCTGAACTGCACCGTGTGCAACGTGATGAACATGAAGAGCGAGCAGACGTTCAGCGAGCACACGCGCGGCCGCCGTCACCAGCAGATGATGGAACTCATGGACCAGAAGCTGGAGCAGACGGCCAAGCTCATCAGGATCGAGGTCCAGGTGGGCTCCAAGCGGGCCGAACAGGAGGCGCAGCGACGCGGCAACGGCAAGGTGGCCAAGGAGTCCGGGTTCTGCGGCATGTGCAACGTTAAGGTGTACAAGGATATCCAGGATCACCGCTTCCACGACGCACTGCACGCCAAGCTGAAGAAGTAAGTGTCGCTGCTGCTGTGTTGTATGGCTAAGTTGTGTGGATGGGTGTGCTATACGGGATTGGTTGGTGGATCGTGAAGTGTCGGATGTTCGGTCCTGGCACTCGCTCTGAATGCGTGCTTGGTCGTGTAGTCATCCTATGGAGCGGATATACTAGACCAGCGAAGTTAAAAGTTGTGCTGTAGACGGACTGCATGTGGTCCAATAGATGTGGCGACTGCTAACAACATCGTACTGATTCCAGGTTCCTTCACCCTCGCTGCTGTGGCATGGGATTCGAGACGCCCGTTCTATACGAGAGGCATCTGATCTCGTTCACGCACTTCAGGGTAAGTAGTTGTCACCAGTTTGCATTGTGGTCAATTATCATGTTTTATAAACTGTCATTTTGCTTGCTGGAATGCTTAGGACCAGTCGGTGACAAGCCCAGTGTGTCGAATGTTTTTCGTCGCGAGACAGGAGCGTTGGCTGTGTTGGTTGAGCCTATCGTCCCACGTCCGTCACTGACTGACATCTCTGTCCTGCACTCGCAGAAATCCATGCAGCGGGACAAGGACCGTGCCGCCGCCGGCTCCAAGGCCATCGGTGTCATGGGAGACCCGAACTCCGGTACTGCCGCTGCCGCCGCCGCCACCGCCAAACAGAACGGGGAGGCTGGTCCCGACGGCGAGGCGGCAGAGGGCGCTGCGCCGGCCGCCGAGGGTGCCGAGGGCGCTGAGGGTACCGCCGCAGCCACAGAGGGCGCTGAAGTCGCGGCGGCGGCGGAGGGCGGCGAGGCTGCCGCGCCGGCCGCCGCTGAGGGCCAGGAGCCAATGGAGGAGCCCGAGCCGGCCAAGGAGCCCGAGAAGACCCTAGAGGACGAGGAGGTGCCGGTGACGTACGACCAGGATGTGACGGTGGCCACGTGCGCCGGCACGCCGTTCCTCGGCACGTTCTGCTCTGTGTGCAAACTGGTGACGCCTGACGACTTCTGGCTGGAGCACTGCCGCAGTCGCATGCACTACACCCGGTTCGTGGTTGTGCGCGCCGCCATTGACAAGTCCAAGAAGGATGCTGCTGATAAAGAGAAGGAGAAGGCTGCGGCTGCTGCCGCGGAGGAGGCGGCGGAGGTACAGGTGGTGGAGGATGAGCCGGAGTCTGAGGAGGCCGCCGCCACCGGTGAGCAGCGCGGCACCAAGCGCGCTGCCGAGGAGGAGGAGGGAGCTGAGGCCAAGAAGCCGGCCACGGACGGCGCCCCCAGCGACGAGGGCGGTCTGGATAAGATGCTGGATGAGATGAGTGACGAGCTGGACGGTAAGTCGGCGCCGGCCAAAGAGGAAGCAGCTGAGAACGCCGAGGGGGCCGCTGCGGAGGTGAAGACTGACGAGGCGGCAGAGGGGGTCAAGGAGGAAGCGCCGGCGGAGGGCGACACTGAGAAGCCCGCGGAGGAGACCACCAACGGCGAGGAGAAGCCTGCTGAAGCTGCTGAGAAATCGGCAGTTGCTGTGGCAGAGAAGCCTGCTGCGGCGGCTGCTACCCCGGCCAAGCCTGCGGCGGCGGCTGCTACTCCGGCCAAGCCTGCGGCGGCGGCTGCTACTCCGGCCAAGCCTGCGGCGGCGGCTGCTACTTCGGCCAAGCCTGCGGCGGCGGCTGCCACTCCGGCCAAGCCAGCGGCGGCGGCGGCGGCCACCCCGGCCAAGGCCTCCCCTGCGGCGGCCTCGCCTGCGGGGGCAGGGGGCCGCGGCAGGGGCGCCCGTGGTGGTGGTGGTGGTCGCGGGGGCGGAGGCGGCGGCTCGCCGGGTCGCGGCGGGTTCGCACGGAGGAGGAACCGCGGCAGGGGAGGTCGCTACTAACCAATTGACGGCTGCAGCGGCTCTCCAGAGCAGCAGCTGACTGGTGGCCGGCGGTAGGAGAGCTCTCAGAGAGACGACAGCGGACCGCGGCCGGCCGACCGCGCGCGTTTTATCGTATCACCAGCGGGGACGGAGACAGCGCGGCTTACATGATGTTTGTGTGTATATACAGTGCGCGCGTCTCGCGTCTCTCTTCACCCCTCATTGTTCGTGCTGGGATGTAAGGTGTCACTAAAGACGGGATAATACACAGCCTGTCGTCCCGAGCAGATGGTTTGGTGGGGTCACAGAGCAAAGAGAAAGGGGATAAACGGCCGTCTTATCGCATTGGTAAGTTGCCATTTTTAAGCCAAAGCAGGAATGTGACTGAATCGGTGGGTTCGGGCGGATTGACATAGTTGCGTGGCTCACAAAGTATAAGCCTGGGCGGGGATTCACTTGCCTAACTTTCTGGGCCACGAATTGTAGACATGATTCTGGTCCAACCTATATAACATGCATTTCGACTTCTCATTGGGAAGGATTAGGCGACATACGGCAAGTTGATGCATGGCCAGGGTCCTAGGATTGCTTTGGAGCTTGGGTGCGGAATGGAAAATTATGGCTAAAAATAAGTATAAAGAGGGGAAAATTCAACCAAAAGCCATTGTATTCGGCTTTATCAATGTCCAACTACCCGCTCACCAGAATTAGTTATTACCTATGCCAATTTTGACTTGTCTTTCCCTGTTCTGTGATATTATTACATCCATAAATCAGTATAGAGTTCAAATTATCCAATACATTTTAGAATAAGTAGTGGAAAATTAACCCTCGCCCGGGTAGGGGTGGAAGCCCCCCTCGGTTTTTCTGGAATAACTCGCGTAGTTTCCAACCGATTTCGATGCAACTTTCAGTACCCTACTTTTGAAAAATTTCTCACATTCTGAAAATTTTGAAGTTCTAACCCACATGACCCGACCTGTTTCTCAAAGTCATGACGGGCGCAACTGGCGTCCCGCAGTATCGATGCTTGTAACTTCTGCAGTTTTCGAGCGTTGTTTAGGAGCATATGCACAGGTGTTTCCAGGTGATAGTTGTGGTTTCCACTGAGATTGTGACCTCGATTGACCTTTTCAGAGGTCAACTGAGGCCATTGACCTCTGATGACTTTTGTGGGTTTCTGGTGGTTTCTAGGACATTTTGTTACGCTGATTTCAAATTTAGGATCCATTTTACATAATTATATGTTCCACTGGGGTCATGCGCTTCCACAGGTCAACCGAGGTCACTGACCTCAGATGACCTGACATGACTTTTTTGGAATTGGGCAGTTTTTAGGACATTTTGTGACGCTGATTACCGAATTTGGCACCCATTAAGCATTGTGATATGCTCATTCACGATTCTAGCTCGATACAATTCAATTTATACGCATTTTCAATTTTGATGACATTTGGGTCATTGACATGACCTCAGAGGTCACCTAATGACCCAAGACCTTACCATCGGATATCATTGGCTTCCTCTTGTCACAAGCAACACGCTCGTCTTTGAATCGAAGCTCTAGCTCAACTAGGAGCGAAACGCTAGGGGGGGGGGGTCGTACCAACCGCCCCCCCCCCCCCCACACTACCCGAACACGTAGTGATTTTGCCCTACCCGGGCGAGGGTTAAGAGGAAAAACTTGGGAAAAGGAGTGGACAAATAGTATCCATAGGGTGTCATTTTTCGCCCAAATTTCCCAATCCTAGGACACTGCATGGCACGCCATGAGTGTGCTATTTCTTCCTTTGGTACTCCGGCCTCTGTTGCCCGAACATGTGTGTGGTGGCCCCTGTTGCCCGATATGTGTGTGGTGGCCCCTGTTGCCCGAAAATGTGTGTGGTGGCCTCTGTCGCCCGAACATATGTGTGGTGGCCTCTGTTGCCCGAACATGTATGTGGTGGCCTCTGTTGCCCGAACATGTGTGTGGTGGCCTCTGTTGCCCGAACATGTGTGTTGGCCTCTGTTGCCCGAACATGGTGTGTGGTGGCCTCTGTTGCCCGAAAATGTTTGTGGTGGCCTCTGTTGCCCGAACATGTGTGTGGTGGCCTATGCTGCCCGAACATGTGAACATGGTCTCTGTTGCCCGAACATGTGTGTGGTGGCCTCTGTTGCCCGAACATGTGTGTGGTGGCCTCTGTTGCCCGAACATGTATGTGGTGGCCTCTGTTGCCCGAACATGTGTGGGGTGGCCTCTGTTGCCCGAACATGTGTGTGGTGACCTCTGTTGCCCGAACATGTGTGTGGTGGCCTATGTTGCTCGAACATGTGAACATGGCCTCTGTTGCCCGAACATGTTTGTGGTGGCCTCTGTTGCCCGAACATGTGTGTGGTGGCCTCTGTTGCCCGAACATGTGTGTGGTGACCTCTGTTGCCCGAACATGTGTGTGGTGGCCTATGTTGCCCGAACATGTGAACATGGCCTATGTTGCCCGAACATGTGAACATGACCTCTGTTGCCCGAACATGTGTGTGGTGACCTCTGTTGCCCGAACATGTGTGTGGTGTGAATGGCAGCCAGGTGGTGGCGTATCGGCATTTTCAGAGTTAATGTCATACGAGCAGATATCTGCTCGTGGTTGCCCATATAGGACTCACTTGGGTTAACCCGCGAGTTACTGGGGTATATTTCATAACGCGACTTACTGGGGGGGGAGGGGGGCTATTTCCCCCCCCCCCCCCTCGAATCTCCGGAACTACCGGATCGAATGTAAAAATTCAAACGGCATTCGACAGCCCTGGTAAATTTATCGAAGGAAATATAATATTGTTGACCTCGGGGTCACCGATGACGTCACAGGTCAGGTCAAGTACAAAATGTTTGACCGTGTCAAAAGGTCTCGATGGATGGAATTGTCGCGCAAAATTGCGATATTAAACGCATAAGCTGTCGATAAATCGGTATGATTCGTGTCTGACACTTCTAAGTACCTTTCTAAGCTGTGTATGACCTTGGGTCAGGTCAAGGTCATCCGAGGTCAAACTGCAGATTACGGTCATTAGGCGTTGTAACACATGTTTATGGGTTTGATTTTCGTCTAGAACGCGAAAAATGACCTTAGAGCATTGTTTGTTCCATATACATGGAAGTAAAAGCAAAAACGGAAATGCGTTTTTTATGCATAGTAATGCTGTGAGAGGTGGTCGATTTTTGTCATTTAAAAGTCATAAGTCAGCCATTTTTTGAAGATATCGACTTGAAATTTCGTACACATATTCACCGCACACGTCTCTATCACATATATTCCGGTTTTGGGATAATTCTGATTTTTTCTTGAAAATTTTGTTACAACAAAAAAAAAAATGATTTCTCAAAATTTTGAATAAAAAACCCTCAAAAATCCGAGATAGCAGTTCGATAGCCCGGTCTATTGTCAGTAATTTGGTTTAAAACAATTGAGTTTATCTCAAACATCGTACCTTTGACAGCGTTTTCCGCAAACCATTATTTTGCAACAAAAACCGAAGAACATGACGTCACTCTGACGTCATTTTCGGTTGACCTATCATAACCTTATATTTTTCCTTTTGCCAACATGTGTAAAATTGATGTGAGAGAAGGTACTGCAAGTTTGGTGACGATACCGGTGTTCGTTTAGGAGTTATTACAAAATAACGGGAGGGGGGGGGGGGCAAAAAATAGCCCCCCCCCCCCCCCCCCCCCCCCCCCAGTAAGCCGCGGGTAATGCTGGCTGGGGATACGAAGTCGGGAAGTCCGGGCTGACTCAGCTGGCCGCTGGTAGCAACAGGATACAACACTTCCTACATTGCAGTTATCTGTGCATGACGCATGCCATAGAAGCATCCATGTGTGATATGTTGTTTTATCCGAGGGTATACTCTCTTCTCAGATAGCTGCAATGCACGCCCAGTCTTTTTGTTAGTCGTAGTTTTCGTTTATGATAGCATCCAATCCAATCGGAGAACCTATTTAATAAATATCCATTATTCATGTTCCTTGCGGCGTACACATTTGACTGTCAACCCCGACTGGTCAGTGGTCACTGATTAGTAATCATCAATTGGATGCTTTTGACGACTTGAAGAGACTCCATCTCATATATACAGTTACAGATTGTTCACTTCTGGCAGGGTTGTGCCTGATGACGCAATTGACTCAAGTTTTTACCCTTTTGTACTTGACCCCTCACAGTTCGGGCAGGGTGCCAGCAGTGTCGAGCGCTGCCGGTAGGAGGTGCTTTTTATGTTGGAGCAATTTATCGTCAAACATCTGTTACTAATTTTGCACCTCTACTGATCCGATCCCGACCCCTGGCATTCCCTCCTTATCAGTTGTGAGGGGTTGCCCACAAGACAGGAGTAACTTGAGTCAATTGCGCCATCGGGGACATCCCTGACTGTGTTCTTACATATATACCCACACCATATCACCGTATCACTATCTGTCTCCGGCCGGGGCCCCGAGCATGGTGACTGACTACAGACCGACCGGCGTCCGGCCCAGTCTCAGTTGACTTTCTCCGGTGACGTGAACGTGCTGCATTATACTGCGTTCTGTCCTGCAGTACCGGACCGTACTGTGTCCTGCAGTACCGGACCGTACTGTGCCGTGCAGTACCGGACCGTACTGTGCCGTGCAGTGCCGTGCAGTGCCCCGTGCAGTGCCGTACTGTGCCGTGCAGTACCGGACCGTACTGTGCCGTGCAGTGCCGTGCAGTGCCCCGTGCAGTGCCGTACTGTGCCGTGCAGTACCGGACCGTACTGTGCCGTGCAGTGCCGTACTGTGCCGTGCAGTGCCCCGTGCAGTGCCGTACTGTGCCGTGCAGTGCCGTGCAGTGCCGTGCAGTGCCGTACTGTGCCGTGCAGTGCCGTACTGTGCCGTATCGCCGTGCTGTGCCGTGCGGTATCGCCGTGCCGTGCCGTGCTGTGCCGTATCGCGTTGCGCTGTGCTGTTACCACGGGTGCGTACATGGCATCCGACAACGGAGAGCAGAGTTTCCGCCACCCCGATGACTGGACAGACTTCCTGAACACATCGTCTGAGCGGATCACCGGCAGCCCGCCGCGCCCTACTGAGCGCCCCGACACCCTGCCTCAGGGACTGCCGCCGTCTACTGAGCGCCCCGACACCCTGCCTCAGGGACTGCCGCCGTCTACTGAGCGCCCCGACACCCTGTCTCAGGGACTGCCGCCGTCTACTGAGCGCCCCGACACCCTGCCTCAGGGACTGCCGCCGTCTACTGAGCGCCCCGACACCCTGCCTCAGGGACTGCCGCCGTCTCAGGAGAACATGCATGTGGAGTCGCAGCGGCATCTGTCCTTCCGCGGCTGGCCCTTACTGCACCCCTCCCCTGAGGCCCTAGCTCGCGCAGGGTTCTTCTACTTGGGTCGACTAGACAGTGTGGAGTGCGCCTCCTGCGGGGTAGGGCTGGGTAGCTGGCAGCCGGACGACGAGCCCCTGGATGAGCACCGGCGCCGGAGCCCGCTGTGTCCCCTGGTGCGGGCCCAGGCCTCAGCCGCCGGGTCCGGAGGGGGCGAGCCGGGCTCTTTCCCGGCCTGGACAGCTGGGAGGGATGAGACCGGTCGGTATCTCGTTGCTCGGGGCCAGGGTGTCTACTCCGCTCGCGGAGGTGACGTCTCGATCGTCCCGGCCGTCAGGGACCAGGTGACAGAGCAGTCTCGTCTGACGACATTCCAGTGCTGGCCGGCGGACGCTCGCCCCTCTCCGGAGGCCCTGGTCAGCGCTGGCTTCTTCTACACAGGTTACGCAGACCGGGTGCAGTGTTTCCAGTGCGGCGTATTGGTCGCAGAATGGCAGCCGGGGGACGAGGCCTGGACGGAACACGCTCGGCTGGCGCCCCGCTGTTCGTTTGTGAGACTCGTCAGACCGACTGAGCGCAGCTCTACTCAGGGTCAGGCCCGCCCAGCCGCAGCCCCGCCCGGGGGAGGATTGCCCGGGCGGGCGATCCTTGGACGAGGCATGGGCCAGGCTGGAGCACAGCATAAGGTGCAGAGAGGGGCACAGGACATGCAGGGGACAAGGACCGCTGATCTGGGGGCAGGTCTAGCAAATGCACAGAATATGCAGCAGGCAACGCCGTCGCCAGAGCTGTCAGGACTGAACCAGAACTTCAGTATGTCACCAGCGTCTTCAGGACCGAACCAGGAGTCTAGTCTGTCCCAAGAAACCTCAGGACCGTACCAGGAGTCCAGCCTGTCCAGAGAAACCTCAGGACCGAACCAGGGGTCCAGCATGTCCAGAGAAACCTCAGGACCGAACCAGGAGCCCAGTGTGTCCCAAGAACCCTCAGGACCGTACCAGGAGTCCAGGGTGTCCCAAGAAACCTCAGGACCGAACCAGGAGTTCAGTGTGTCCCAAGAACCCTCAGGACCATACCAGGAGTCCAGCCTGTCCAGAGAAACCTCAGGACCGAACCAGGAGTCCAGCCTGTCCAGAGAAACCTCAGGACCGTACCAGGGGTCCAGCATGTCCAGAGAAACCTCAGGACCGAACCAGGAGCCCAGTGTGTCCCAAGAACCCTCAGGACCGTACCAGGAGTCCAGTGTGTCCCAAGAAACCTCAGGACCGAACCAGGAGTTCAGTGTGTCCCAAGAACCCTCAGGACCGTACCAGGAGTCCAGCCTGTCCAGAGAAACCTCAGGACCGAACCAGGAGTCCAGCCTGTCCAGAGAAACCTCAGGACCGTACCAGGAGTCCAGCCTGTCCAGAGAAACCTCAGGACCGAACCAGGAGTTCACGCTGTCACCAGTGTCCCATGTCCTGAACCAGGAGGCGAACTCTCGGTCTGCTGCTGCTGCTGCTGCTGTTCCGTCGCCGATGTCCGCTAAGTACGAGCAACTGCGCGACGAGAGGCTCTGCAAGATATGTATGGAGGATGACGCGTGTGTGGTGTTCCTGCCGTGTGCACACCTCGCCACCTGCGCTCGTTGCGCCGTGGCGCTGTATGACTGTTGTGTGTGTCGAACTCCCATCAACAGTCTGGTCAAGGCTTATATGGCCTGAGATGTCTGTGGTATGAGCGAAGTGACGGGGGCAACACACGGAGCGAAGTGTGCCGTGCGTGCAGGCCCCCGTTATGCCAAGCATTGTCAATAATCATTTGGGCCGGATGTCTTCCTTGCCAGTCGATCATTAGAAACGGACCGGGCCCAATTCGCATGTATTAGCGGAATAAATTGAAATAAGATGATGGAATTACTTGTAAAATACTGAAGTCGTAGGTACGTGTTCAATATATATATATATATATATATATATATATATATATATATATATATATATATATATATATATATATATATACACATACATACATACATACATACATACATACATACATACATACATACATACATACATACATACATACATACATACATACATATTGCATACATACATACATTTATTTATTTATTTCACGTCATCAGGTATTTCCACACAATAGGGCTATTTTAATACCTTCGTCATACATTGGTGTAGCACAACATTTGCGTCGCAAACAATTGTCAAGAAGCTGCGTCAATAGATCAAGAAGCTTCAGTCAATATTTCTCTTACATGCCTTTTAAAAGTACACACACTAAGACGATGTAGATGACTGTCAATGGCATAGCGATTGTACAGTTTGGATCCACGGTATATGAAGGTGCGCTTTCCATGGTTGTTGCGGGGACGAACAAGCGATAGGTGAGATGATTGTCGCGTTTGTCGCAAGCCTGATTGATGGTTAAATGACAGGCTTTGGCGCAGTCCGACCGGCAGGTTTAATGTTAAAATCTTGTGCATCATACATAAATCGAAATATTCTACAAGTTTCGGAACAGTGAGCCAGCCTAACTCCTTTAGGACATCTGAAACATGATCGTATTTCCGGCGACCACAAATGACTCGTGCAGCAAAATTGAGCACCCCTAGAAGTTCCTGAATAACACTTTTGCTAGCACTACCATATACTTGAGTACAATATCTAATGTGAGAGATCACAAGAGAATCCACTATACGGGGCAGGACAGAAGCTGGCAGAACGTGTTTAGCATGGAGGATTCCGATAAGAATACCAAAACATCGGTGTATGACATGTTTCACGTGCGGTTGCCACGACAGAGTTGAGTCCATAATCATACCTAAATTCTTAACACTTTCCGAGCACAACAGGTCCTCACCCATAAATCTCACCTTCGGCATAATTCCTATCCGAGCAATCTGACGCCTGTCACCACATACCATCAGTTCTGTTTTAGCTGCATTAACCATCATCCCGTTTTGCAAAAACCAGTTGCTCAAAATGCCTAGAACGTGCTCCATGGCACTCTCCATGTCTCGTATTTGGCCACGTGGTCCCGTAATAGCTAATTGTGTGTCATCTGCATATCGAATGAGAGTGACGCGGAAGCCACTAATAGAAGACGGGATGTAAGATGCAATGTCATTACTTAAGATGTTAAACAATAAACTTCCTAAAACTGTACCCTGGAAGCAGCCTATTGATATTGGTAATGATTTGGATAGACTTTCCCCTACGCGCACTTTTTGAGTATGACCTTCAAGGTAGCTTTTAAACCATCCAGTTCTGACCTGTAAAAGCTCTAATTTTTTCAGAATAGTGCTATGGTCGACAACATCAAAACAACGACTCAAATCCAATAGAGCTAGTAAAGAAATTTCTGATCTATCCATTCCCTTAATAATTTCGTCTGTCATGGACAGGAGCGCTGTAGACGTGGAATGGTTTGAAAGGAAACCATGCTGATCATTACTAAATAAACAATTATCCTTCATATA
>JAXIVJ010003415.1:7500-94489 GCA_036785665.1 Chirona hameri | reverse complement strand
TAAAATAAATAATTTACAACCTTTTGTCCTGAATTGGCGCGATGTAGGACCATTTTTAAAACAGGAAAAAAGAAACTGTATTAAAAAATATAATAAAATCGTGTTCTGAAGAAAAAAATCCGAAGGTGAACTATTTCCTTTAAGCAATATGTCAAGGAAATCTCGCTCCGTGTCCCTTATAAGGGGCAACACATCAGCCAATCAGCGATGGGAGACAGGACTGGTGGTACGGTATATATTAAACAAAAAACAAGGGTGAACAGTTCCATTTAAAGGAAATAGGTCACCTTGAAAGTTGTCTCGAAGTTCAACCATACGGTGCATCTTGAGCTCAAAACTACGGAATATGACTTTGGTTTGGACAACTGATGGATATATGTGGAGAAAGAAGTAAGCTTCTCTTTCTATTTCACGAGAAATCGTACGATAGCAGCAGGCGTTTCAGCTCCCCGCTCCGCCTGACGCCAAGTACAGTCTCTGACAAGAAGCACAAGAAGCCGCCGCGCCGCCCGGGCGGCTGAGCGGATATTAACGAGGCGTCGTAACCAGAGACTACGTGCCAGAGAGTGTACCTGCCTCCGGCGGCGAGCGGCGAGAGAAAAGAACTGATCGTGGCCCGGAACAGCGGAATTGAAACCGGGCCCACTAGTCCTGTGTCGAAATTACTTAACGTAGGGAGGTAATTCTTTTACCACAACCCATTTTTAGATCTGCTCTACAAATCTGCTATCTCAGTCCAAAACTCCATGTTAAAGGTGACCTATTCCCTTTAACCCTATTTCCTGCGGGCGGCCAAAATTACGTTAACCCTGCGGGGGCAGATTCTTCCCCCTCCAGAGATCTCGAGAACCGCTCGGTTGATTTCGATGGATAAAACGCCATTCGATTCATCATGACAAGATCTCCCCTTTTGAACCCCGATGTTTTTTGTTGTTAAAAAATGGGGGGCCAGGGGCAAAAAGTACGATTTTTGGGGTGTTTTTTAAAGGTCATTGCGGCCATATGGTTTGACCGATTGGCATGCCCCAAACGTTTTTGAGCTTCAAATGTACTGGTCTTCAATATCTCAAAAGACAAAAACAAAACAAAAAATCATAGCCGTATTCAGGGGATGTAAAATGGGGTGATTTTCTGATTGAAAAAAAAAATTATGTTCGTAATGTTTGGGACGACATGAACGTCACATGTGGGCATGATATGCTGTAATTTGTTAAATTTAATATATTGCGCATAGGCGGATCCAGGAAAAGAACGTAGGGGAACTATACGCGTAACGCTTTTATCATCTTACTAATTTGAAGTTGGACCTAATTTGAAGGAGAATATCGCCTCCCATTTTTGTTCTGTACCTGAGTGCGCCTCTGCCAAAAAAAAAATATGAACAATCCAGTATTTATGATGCATAATGCATTGAAATTGTTTCTGACGCATGTATTGCACTGCAAACCACTAAAGAAGTATGCGCCGCAAAACCGCATTCGTAACACCCTTCCCAAAACAGGAGCCTGGCATCGCCTCTGTTGGACCGATTTTGCAATCTTTTGCCATTCAATTTTGGGAAAAGTCGCAAAGTTGCAGGACGCTAGGCCTAACAGTTTAGAAGCGGCAAGTGAAAAACCACCGGGGGCAGAATCTGCCCCCCCCGCAGGGAATAGGGTTAAGGCGTCTTACTGGTAATATATGATCGCTTGTTCGGACTTTATGTCAAGTATTCAGTTTTTTATTATCACGCACACTTGAAAGGGGTATGCCCCTAACACGCACTGGAAGGGGGCACTTTTGTGCCCCTCACCCCACCCCACCCCCCCCCCCCCCCCCACCCCTGATATCTCCGAATGTATGAAAGCTAGAACCATCAAGCTTGCAGGATAGGTAGCTGCTATGATGATCTACATTTGCTGAAATTTGGGTGACATTAGGTCAATATCTGCAAGGTCAAATAAGGTGACGGGTTCAAAACCAAGCATTTTGGCAGTTGACACCTCCGTGACGTCATAGGTCACCATAATGGGGTCAATGAGATGTGTCTGACATCAGGTTACCCAGAGATGCCGAATGGCGCTTTAATCATCCCGATCCGACTGCTGGCGCCTGAGATATCGTTTGCCGACCGCGATTCTCGCCGCCATCTTCGATTTAAAATACATATAACTCAAAAATTGAACGACCAATTTTAATTTGTTCGTGTCAAACGATCCGCTACTGTGTTGGCTTAAATGTCACGAAGTAGCAGTGGCCTGCCTCTTTTTGTTTACGAGTAGTTATTTACGAAAAAACATGAGGGGAGGGCGCAAAAATCCCCCCCCCCCTTCCAGTGCGCGTGTTAGGCTACGAGCCTGCACTCATCGATATAATAACAGCATTCGACTCGACCGGCCTCGCCCGTACCACGTGTGGCACGTGACCTGGCCGACGTCACGTGACCCTGTGGTGGGGCGAGTGGTTGGCACGTAGTCTCGTGCCAAACGGGTGTGGGTTTGAGCTGCGTGCACCTATAAAGGACAGGGTTAGTGCTGTGGTGTCACTGCCTTCCTTCGCCTCCCAACATGACCAAGGTGGGTTTAGCACGGTTTTCAGTGCCAACGTCGGTAAACTGATCTATTGTTTAATCGCGGCCAGTGCTAGAGTTTGGTTTCAATGACGTTTTGTTTCCATATAAAGCCGTTACACTTTGCAGGCTATTTACAAATCGCAACCGACTAGATTGTTTTCTTTGCAAAATTGCATGACATAACGATACATTTTATAATTAGGATGGATAATTGAAAACATTATATTTTTCACATTTGTCTAAATGTTACAAACATTACAAGGCCTTTTCTCCGTCGATTTAATCATTCATAATTTGGTCAGCAAAGGTTTGTATACAGAACTCTCTATAAGATTTCGGTGCCTTTAAGCGTAAAATGCGCAGAAACTGCCCAAATACAGTATAATTACACTATGCAAATGCAATAAATAAGTGGAAATACAACTGAAATAAAAACGATGTGACGGCAGTTGCTGCGCACTTCACTCCATTTTATCGCTACATCGTGCCGTCATATCGTCGGTATTTTACCAACAGTCTCGCCGTGTCTCCCTCAGCTGGTTCTCCTGTTCGTCTCTCTCGCCGCGCTGGGCTCTGCGCTCGGCTTGGCCCCGGCTCCCCTGCTACGCGTGCCCCCCGGGTACGTTAGGCTGCCGTCGTCTCTGGGCAGAGCCGCCTGCGGTAACACTGGCTACCGTCCAGGTAGCGTCTGCTGCTGCTCTCCTACATCTGAAGCAGCGAGGCCGGCTCTACTGGGCGCTGGATACCCACACTACCCGCAGACATACGCCCAACCCGCGGTGGCCCCGCAGCCGTCCTGTCTCTATGTCAACAGGGGTGGGGCGCGGAGCCTAGCTGGAGGGTATGGAGCCGGGTATGGCGCGCGGAGTCTGTATGGAGGGTATGGAGCCGGGTATGGGGCGCGGAGTCTGTATGGAGGGCATGGAGCAGGACATGGAGCAGGGTATGGAGATGGGTATGGAGCTGGTGGTGGTCAGTACCGTGGAGGGTATGGCAGTTATGGAGCGTACGGCACGCCCGGAGGGTATGGAGGGTACACTCGTACCCTGTACTCCCCATACTCGTCGCACGCGGCGAACCGCGGCTAGCAGGTCCGGGCACCAGTGTTGTCGTGCTGCGATTGAAGCACAGGACCAGTGTTGCCGTGCTGCGATTGAAGCACAGGACCAGTGTTGCCGTGCTGCGATTGAAGCACAGGGCCAGTGTTGCCGTACTGCGATTGAAGCACAGGGCCAGTGTTGTCGTGCTGCGATTGAAGCACAGGGCCAGTGTTGCCGTACTGCGATTGAAGCACAGGGCCAGTATTGCCGTACTGCGATTGAAGCATAGGACCAGTGTTGTCGTGCTGTCGTGCTACGGTTTGCATGCAGCAGGGACAGGGCGTCGCCTGAGCGTTACGTTGACGGAGCTGTGCTACTGCTGTCACCTGGATTTGTGCGACTGGCTGCAAACTCGCGGTCAGACACTGCAGTTGAATTTACTCGCAATTAGCATGCCTTTGAAAAATGCCGAAAAAATTATATCCTTCGTTTCAATGCGTTCCTATTATGAATATATTCTGATTGCATCATCCGTGTGTGTTACCCTCACATGTTCCTGCGAATTCGAGCTGAGGCCACTTCCCTCCTGTAGCATTGATACTCTATCTATATACTCTAAATATATATCTTGTTGTGCAGCGTACAAAGTACAAGTGCGATTACCATGTAAATCGATAGTCAAACTGGGCGACACCCTAGAGTCGATAGGGGAAGGACGGAAGTGGCTCCTGGTGTCCGCGTCAGGGAACTGCAGTTCACCAGTTGACGCGGCCCCGAGAAGAAAAACAACTATATTGTTTTCCTCACATTTTGGTGTTTTGTTCCGCGGTTAACGTCCGCTCCTCCTTCTTCTGTGGCTTCGCTGAGTGCCTTTCGTTATTTGTTACTATTTGGTTGGAGTTCTGTGTTGCCATATACTCTTTCATTTCCAGTTTCGCGACATTGCGATTAAAATTGTCGCATTCTGGCCGTCGGCCTCGCATGTTGTGCCGGTCCGGGATGAGTTCTGTAATGAACATTTGCTCATGTTGAACACCAACACCTGCATATTAAACACCATCACCTGCCACCGGCGGACTGTCCCTTGGTTTATATTGAACATCAACACCTGCATTGGTTTATATTGAACACCATCACCTGCCACCGGCGGACTGTCCCTTGGTTTAGTACAGTTCGCTCGCCGTGTGTGTTACCCTCACGTCTTCCCGCGAATATGAGCTGATACGACTTCCCTCTTGTAACATTGATACTCTCAATCACTTTCCCAATGCATTGTTTACCCCAGCTGTAGCTGATGTAAGCACTGCATACGCCACCACAGAGCGTTGCGACTTGCAGTTTGTCCTCCAGACATCGCTTTTTAAATTCAGTAGCATCCTGCATGGTATCCTCGCGAAATATTGCTTACTTTGTCAAGATGTTATACCTATACGCTTTTTGACAATACATCCTGGGTCTTAACCCTATTCCCTGCGGGCGACCAGAGTTACGTATATACATATATATATATATATATATATATATATATATATATATATATATATATATATATATATATATATATATATATATATATATATATATATTGGTATAAGATGGAAGCAGATTATTTGCATGACAATGCTCGTTGAACGATAACGCAGCTTTTCCGTTAATTAGCTTTTGGTTTATTGACTATTACTAATACAAAGGTGAAACATTCTCTTTAAGCTCGAATACCAAAATAAGGTGACGCGGCCCAAATCCGCGGAGAAAAAACAACGGGGTACCCTTTCCCCACAAAAAGATGCCTCCCCCCCCCCCCCCCTCCCACGGAGAGAGGCTGGATCCGCAGGTGTCAGCCGGACGCCAGTTTCAGTATGTCTTTCTTTAATCCCTCTCCTTTCCTTCTTTCAGATGCCGTCGCCCTCATCATCATCAATCATATATTTCTTTGTTTTGTAGCTCGCGAGTCAACTTGTTCATTCGACCAACAAAACAAAAGGATCGGCGCAAAAGCATAGCTTAAATTAGCGCACCTATTCTGAACACGAAAGCAAGGTCACACTCACATAGGTCTCACTCACATTAACACATCATAGATTATGTACATAGTATTACATAGCATGGCATGCCTGACATAACATACATTGCCACATGGTACCGATACCAAACATGAAAATGATTACTGCTCAAATCGACCTGTTTGAACAAGAAATTTTGAAACTCTTTAGCAACCTTGCATCCCTCAGTAATGGCTAAAGGGAGTGTGCCTACTCACATCGCTTATTTGGGGTTATTGACACTGGTCTATAGAACATAATTTTATGAATTGACCCATGACTTCGTTTCCCCAGATTCGCCCTAGTTGCTGAGATATTCCAAAGACTTCAGGAACTTGCTGGGAGCAAAAAGTTATCGGTAGACTCCAGAGGGTTTCCGCTACTAGAAACACTGCAACCAGTGGCGCACGCAGGATTCCATTTCGGGGGGGTCAGAGCCCTAAAAGCGGGCCCCCTTGTGAGCGGGCCCCCACCCGTTTTTAGAAAACTTCGCGGATTTCGGTCACTTGTTTTTGAGCGGGCCCCCTACAGCATGGGACCTGAGACATTATAATTTTCTTGTCAATGTCGTGTAAGGTGACTGCGTGTGCTACTGATGCGCGAATTTTAGGTGCGTGTGCTACTGATGTGCGGTACAACTGTCGAGAGTAAATTTGACGAAATGAGTTAAATGAAGAAGAAGAAAAAATACAGGTTAGGCAGGTAAATAACAACAACAACAATTATATTTTACAGGTTAGGCAGGTTAGGCAGTCCGATCCCCGGTAGTTATGTCATCATCATCATCGTTGGGGTTTTAGTGCGCCTCGACTCAGGGGCGGATCCAGGGAAACTTTTCGGGAGGGGCACATCATACTTCAAGGGGCCCTCGAGCTGGAAAGGGCCCTGGGCGTTTTTGCGAGTCTGAAAGGGCCTCCAGTCGGTCTGAGTGTATTTTCAGGTAGGAGAAAGCCCTTGACAAGCCTAAGAGGGCCATCGTCAGGCCTGAGAGTGCCCTATGCAGGGGCGTCGCCGACAATTTTTAAGTGGGGGGTCGGCTGAAATGAGAAAAAAATGCAACCACATTTGTTCTGCGTGTATTTAAACCTTTGCAACATTTGTAATGTCAGTGGATTTTCATGTTACAGTAGGTACTTGTTATTTAGCGCCGCCAAGCGCAGAAAAATTCTTACAGGTTGGCCTGATAAAACCCAGAATTACAGGCGATGGACCTTGTAGAGGATAAGAAGCTAACATTGTATTAATTCAATTAAGCGTTACGACGAACCGAAGACGATGACTATGGCTTCGTTATGATGATGGCCACCGACAAGGGCGCCGCCACCTTCCGAAAGTTGGGGGGGACGGAGGCATTCTGAAGTCGATTCTTGCCATGCAACGTCCATAGGCGTAATGTTAAAATCAGAAAATGTTTGGGGGGACATGTCCCCCCGTCCCCCCTGTGGCGGAGCCCCTGGCCACCGATGTGACGCCGCGAAGCGGCGTGAAAAATTGAATTTTAGGTCGTGGAAAATGAAATTGTAATATTCGAACCAGACCGTGAGTGGAGCCAAGCCTCAAGTAACCCCTTTTCCTGGTTGCATATCTCGGTATGATGCAAAATATTGAAATGAAGGTGGTTTTTCATATACATTAGCTAGCCTCGGATAGTAAATCACGATGACCGGTGGCAGTCAGCGCTCAATAGTATATATGATAATAATAACTGTATATGCATATGCAGCGAACTGTAACAAACAACTGGTAACAGTGCAAATGGTTTCGAAGCAGCAAGAAGCAAAACGACTTTTCCGCGCACAAATGGTCCCTGTGGATCTGTAGGAGCCTGAGGGGAGATGGCTTGGGAAGATGGTCCTGGCTTGGCCCCCACTATTAGCTCTTCCAGGTCCAGCAAGTTGGGCACCGCTAGAGCAGCTTCCGCGGGTGCCGATGCCCGTGTCTCTGCGTTCGCGTCCCCTTTTCGGAACTCGGCAGACTAGCTAAACATGTATCCCGCTTAACCCTATTTATAACGGGGGGGATTCCGCCCCCCCTCATGTTTTTCGCAGATATCTCCAGAACGGCTGGGAGCAGGCCCATGACATTTTTGGAATTTCCCTAGAATTGAATTCCGCATTTGGAGTCAAAATTTAGAGTTCTTAATCTGAACAGAGGCGGTTCCAGGGCACGGTTTTGGGAAGGTTCGGCGGCGATATTTGGCGATAATACGGAAATGCGATCTTCACGGTTTCTTCCTAACTACCTCAAGTGTGAAGGAGTTACATCGGTTTACGGTGATTGCAACAAGTGCAAATTAGTTGATGTTAATGAAATATCATAAAAATTGCATGGCAGAGGTGGTTTCAGGGGCTTGAAAGGGGGGGGGGGGTCCAGGAAGTATTCAATGCTCTGCGGGAAGTAAATAGAGCGATGTAAGGAGCATTTATAGCTATCAAGATGTAAAAGATAGCTTCTCCTTCCATTATTTTAATAATTTATTACATATAGAGTTTCAGGGGCGTGTTCAGGCACATGAAAATGGGGGTGACTGGCATGGTGATGACGATATGCCAGCGATTACGGCGCAATAGACGGTTAACTTATAATGATATATGCACATATGAGGCCAGGAGAGGGAATACAATCATTTTTGTTGCAGAGGCGCGCTCAGGAATGGAAGAAAGGGGGTCATATTATTGCAAGGAAACTAAGATGCATGGGCCTACAATGGCATAACATACTGCAGTTTTCGGATGAAACGCGCCACAGGGTACCCTACGAACGATTATGAGATAATAGGCGAGTCCAGGTAGGGTAAAAAGGGGGGGTAAGCAATGTTAATTGAAGTTGTAAGTGAAATAGTCACTGTTGACTAGTTAGTATCATAATAGCGGACAATATACTTATCAAAAGGTCTTGCGCCCCTCCAGTTGGATTCTGGATGCGCCATGATGAAGTACAACATGCAAAATGGAACTATCTACGATCAGTAACATATTTATAGTGCTGGGTAGCAACATGCCTGCGGTTAATATTTTTCCTATTTGACCTCTCTTTTTCACTAACCTGGTACCGCCTATGGCGAAAAATATGATTTATAACTGTGTTTTCTAATGGCACAATAACATACCATTTCATTTATTTAAAAAACATACAAAAATAGTTTTATTCCGCATTTACTTCACCCCCATATTGAGTGACCTGAACACGCCTATGATTTTTGAATTTTCAAAAGTGATCGCCATATATAAATCATAAATCTCCAATTCAATCTATCGATTCCCATTGGTTGTGTTACAATCGGTTGATAAACATGACAGTTGTGTTGGATGATATATAACACTAAAATTTGTAGTTTTTGCCCCCTGTTGTCCCCTATCAAAAATGTCGATTTTTTTAAGAAATGTAGGTCGTGATGAGGGGAACCAAACGCCGTTTGATTTTTGAAAATCGGATGGGTAGATCTCGATATCTCCTGGGGGCGAAATCCGCTCCCCCCCCCCCCCCCCCCCCCCTGTTACAAATAGGAGTAGCCAGGAGCCTGTTACAAATAGGGTTACAAGTTAATATTTTATGAAGAGAGTGGGACCTGGGGTCAACAATTACCGCCAAGAGCCTCTGCCAGACATTTAATGGAATTAATTTTCCCATTTTCCAAATTTGTATAAGCAATTGCGAAACTTGTGTCATGCCGCGAAGCGTCGCGAAATTTTCCCGTTTTTAAACTTTGGAATAATAGCGGGATTTTGACTGTTGCAAAGGCAATTTTTACGATGAATTGTTAACTTTCCCCGAAAAAAGTGTGTGCGTTCGGGGGGGGGGGGGGCGGTCGACCCCCCACCTTCTGAGAGTTGATGTCCGGACCCTCTCCTTCCCGACCCCCCGTCGGTGACGCCCCTCACCCTGTCAGTCTTGTAGGGCCCTTGCAAGACTTGAGAGCGCCCTATGCTGGTCTGGAGGATCACTGGTAGGTTTGAAAGGGCCCTCGGTCGTGCTGAGAGGGTCCTGTGTCGGTGTGAGAGGGCCCTAAGGTCGGTAAGAGAAGTCCCTCAGTCTCTTTGAGTGTACTATCGATGGGCCTGAGAGGGCCCTGTCTAAGCCTCAGAGAGCCATTGCCAGACTTGAATGGCCCTCCGTCCGTTTGAGAGAGCCATTGCCAGGCCTGAAAGGGCTCAGACCAGGCCTCTGGCTCAGGCGGGCCCAAATGGCTCGCCTGGTGTCCGGTATAGGGTCCTCTGTCGCCTAGTAAAGGCCCTCTCAGACCGGCTTAGGACCATCTGAGGGCTGGAAAGGATCCTCTCAAACAGGCGCAGGCCCTTTTCAGGTCCGTCAATCTCTGACTAATGTAGTGCCCAGGGTTGTGCTTGACTCCGAGTCGGTGAGTCAAATTTGACTCAAAACTGACTCAACTCAACTTGAATCAGAGTCGAGTCGCTTAAGAAAAATAGGGACGCAACTTGAGTCAGAGTTGAGTCACATGGATGTCGCTTGAGTCAAAGTTGAGTCGCCTGGATGCTGCTCAAGTCAAAGTTGAGTCGATTCATCTTCTTACGAGTCAGAGTCACATCTGACGAGAAAAACAAATCCTAGCAACTAAATAATCAAGGCGTCCAAACAATGTTCTATAGTGTGAGAGTGTGAGTTTTGGGTGTTTTTCAAACCCACTGAAAGGGCTCTCCTCCCGAGCGTTGAAAGGGCCCTATTCCCGAGCATTGAAAGGGCCCAGCAGACCCTCTAACCTGCACATGGGACCTTTGAACTTCCCAGGGGCCCTCTGGTCTGTCCAGGGACACTCCAGCCTGCTTAGGGACCCTTTCGACCTGAAAGGGACTGCGCTGGCTGCTTTGTCGCCCTGCCGACATGCCCAGGGGCCCTCCGGCCTGCCCAGGGGCCCTCTATGCTATCTAGGGGCCATTCGGCATGTGCAGGGCTCTTCTGACTCGCCCAGGGGCCCTTTCGGTCTAGCCAGGATCCCTCTGACCTGGACAGGGGCCCTTTGAACTTCCATGGGGCCCTCTGGTCTTTCAGAGAGGGCCCTGTTGGCTCTTAGGACCTCTGAACTGCTCTACACTCTCTAAAGACCACTTTGCGTGGTCTCTTAGAGAGCCCATGATACCGCGCTTCGCGCGGTATCGTCGGCCCTTTTCGGCGCGCTACGCGCACCGAAAAGGGCCCTCCTCAGATGTTTCGGGAGGGGCACGTGCCCCCTGTGCCCTCCCCCTGGATCCGCCCCTGCCTCGACTACGTCATTCGCGCCCACCATCATGTTGCCACAAGTTGCCATAAACCATTTCCTGAAGCAACAATGGATAATGTAAAAAATACGTATCAATATAAAATACGCCCTTATCAAGAATTTGCAAGGAGGGCCCTGTTGTGACCGGGCCTTCGTTTTGACCGGGCCCTACATCACGTCTTTCCCAGCACCGGGCCCCTGCCTCGATCGGGCCTGACCAAGACCGGACCCTACCAGAAACGGGCCCGCATCAAGAATATGCAAGGACCGGGCCCTGTTGTGATTGGGCCCATATCACGCCTTTGTCAGCACCGGGCCCCTGCCTCGATCGGGCCTGACCAAGACCGGGCTCCTACCAAAAACGGGCCCGTATCAAGAATATGCGAGGACCGGGCCCTGTTATGACCAGGCCCTCGTCCTGACCGGGCCCCATGCCACGCCTTTGCCAGCACCGGCCCCTGCCTCGATCAGGCCTGACCAAGACCGGGCCCCTACCAGAAACGGGCCTGTATCAAGAATATGCGAGGACCGGGCCCTGTTGTGACCGGGCCCTCGTCCTGACCGGGCCCCATGCCACGTCTTTGCCAGCACCGGGACCCTGCCTCGATCGGAACTGACCAAGACCGGGCCCCTTCCAGAAACGGGCCCGTATCAAGAATATGCAATGACCGGGCCCTGTTGTGACCGGGCCCTCGTTCTGACCGGGCCCCATATCACGCCTTTGCCAGCACCGGGCCCCTGCCTCGATCGGGCCTGACCAAGACCGGGCCCCTACCAGAAACGGGCCCGCATCAATAATGTTGAAGTACCGGGCTCTCGTTCTGACCGGGCCCCATATCACGCCTTTGCCAGCACCGGGCCCCTGCCTCGATCAGGCCTGACCATGACCGGGCCCCTACCAGAAACAGGCCCGTGTCAAGAATATGCGAGGACCGGGCCCTGTTGTGACCGGGCCCATCATCCCATGCCACGCCTTTGCCAGCACCGGGCCCCTACCTCGATCGGGCCTGACCAAGACCGGGCCCCTACCAAGACCGGGCCCCTACCAGAAACGGGCCCCTCAGAAATTTCGGGGGGGAGGTCAGCTGACCCCTTTGACCCCCCCCCCCCCCCCCCCCCCTCCCCCTGCGTGCGCCACTGACTGCAACTATCGATTAAACTGCTAGCATATTGTTAGCGCCGGCCAATAGCAATTCAACAAAACAGCTCGTACACGCTGATAGCAGCAGCCGAACAGAAACTGGACGGCCATCATGTTTTTCGATGATGGCCTTTTCGATGATGGACGATGGCCATTTTTTGGAGAAGATATCAATTTAGAGCTACGAAACTTACACATAATAAAGTTCACAGTGGCAAGAACGTGCTGTGCAAAACTTGTCTTTCTATCTTGCATGATGTGACCGTAATTGTATTGTCTTATGTGCGCCGTTTTACATAACATCACCATAGTGGCGATCGTGTTATAGATATCGAAACAAAAAATAAGCAAAAAAACAATATAAGTGAAAATTCAACTAAAGGGGCTCCAAATGTGAATTTCATCATACACAACAATCAAACCAATAGCTACTTACCGTATGAAAAAAAATTGACATTCCAAAACAGTAGGTTTGCCGTGTAACAATGTGTCGAGTTGAATGGATGTGGGAAAGGATGAGAAGTCGCTCTGTAAAATGTGTGTTATGTTGCTGATCATGCGTGTTCTATGTTGCTGGTGGTGGATGCAATCCAATACGAAATGTTTCGTGTTTTCTGATGAGTGTCCGCATCTGCACTGTGGGCTGAGAGTTTTTAGAATTTGGTACTGGTGTGCATGGAGACATGACATACCTAACCTTAATTTTGTGTGGAAACGGTTGCCCCTTACTGTGCCTAATCCGTAATAGCGAGGTGGCTTTGCTACGCTCAAGTGTTCTGTAAGGGCTGCCTGGAAAGTTTTAGTTGGCACTATTAAATGGAAGCCTCTGGAAGTCCATAGTCTTGTAGTGTTGGGGTAAACGATTTTTACATGACGACGTCCGTTTGGAGGGTAGGGTTTGCGAATGTGCGTCACGAAGAGTTCGGCCAGCTTCCTGGTGCCTGGTTTCGGGAATGATTGCTGTTATATACTCAGGAATGGATGTTTGTTCGTAGTTTAATTTTCTGTAAAAGGTGAGTTTATGTTTTATTCGCCTTGTCTTGAGTGAGTCCCATCCAAGATCACGTCTGAGCGCCTCAGATGACGTTCGGAATTCAGCTCCTGTTACCAGTCTGGCTATTCTATTCTGAAGTCGCTCAAACCTTATTTCGTCCGTAACCGTCAAATGTCCATCGTATATGACGTCACAGTAGTCAAAGTACGGCATTATGTAAATATGATATATTTGATTTAGTATGTTTCGTGGGATGATGTGCATGATATTTTATACAGTGGACTGAGTGCCTTGTTAACCTTTCTCATAGTTGTTTTTACATGAGCCTGAAATCGCATGTCTTTGGAAATGGTGAGCCCTAAGTGCTTGTGCTCTTCAACTAATGGTATCTTGTGTTCTGAGTGTCAGTCTGGGATGCTTATATGTTTTTATATTACTGAATGTTTGTTGTATTGTTTTTGTCGGGTTAAACGTTATTGTCCATTGTTCGGCATACGCTTCAATAGCGTTGATATCTCCTTGTAGAGAGGTTTGTACTAAGTGAATGTTTTGGTCTGTATGTGTGGCAAAAAGAGTCGTGTCGTCAGCGTAAAGGAGAATGTCGTTGGTTGTGTCTTCCGCTAGTCCATTTAAGTACACCAATGCCAGGAGGGGACCAAGAACGGATCCCTGTGGTACTCCGGCGTTAGTGGTCTTTATCGTCGAAAGGGTATTTCCGATAGTTACTTTTTGTCGTCTGTCACTTAAAGGAAATAGTTCACCTTCAACATTAGTTTTAAACTGAGATAGCAGTTTTGTAGCCCGTGTTGGGAAACCCTTTTCTGCAAGTTTGTTTTACTGAAAAGACTCTCCAGCCGAATATATTTGAGTTTTTGGCGAAGGAATGCGGTGCTGGCGAAAGAATGTTGTACTGGTTCTAGCCCGGGCAGAGGTTGTACCATCAGCCAATCAGCTTGCAGCTGGTGCTAGCGAGCGATCGCCGGCCGCCGGTTGGCACATCTCCAATGCGAGTCTATTTTTACGCGACTACTTTCGAATCTGATTGGCTGAACCTGGAACCATTGTTTACATTCGCGTGACGTCAGGACTCTGACTCAGAGAGTATGCATATAGTTTTGATAAACAATACGAATTTACGGCCTTCTGTTCTGAATCGGCGCGATATAAGGCCATTTTTGACAATATAAAAAGAAATTGTATTAAAAATATAATCAAATCGTGTTGGGTAAAAAATCAAAGGTGAACTATTTCCTTTAAACCAGTAAGGCGCCGTAGTTGGCGATGAACGAGCGAGCGCGAAATAAATGTGTGGTCAATTTCAACCCGAGCGAGCAATTAGTTCCTGAGATGAAGAAAAAAAATGTGCACATGCGCACGTGCAGAGTCACCCCACCCATGACTTGTGGGTAGGCGGCGGCGGAGGAGTCCCTAACCACACACCAAATTTGCACACAATCGGCTCAGCCGTTGCGGAGTTTTTGCGAGCAAACACTTTTTAACACCCCTCACGCGGCACGCGCCACGCGCAGTGGTAGTCAACCACATGAGTCGGCACCGGTCTCAAACAGGGTAGGTTGGATGGGACTGCTCAACAAAGAAGTCAGCTTGTCAATCGGACGTGTGGTTGCAGAGATATATGAGCTTCTCAAAAGCGTCGCCACGGGTCGGGCCGGGCCGGGCCGGGCCGCTCATATTCAGATTTGCCCCATATACCACGGAAAGACAAGCGAGCGCTTCGCGCTCGCTCGTAATAAGACGTCAGCCCTGTTTGAAGCCCTGAAGCACGGCTTTGAAAAATGTGGAAACAGGAAACGCTTGTGCGACAATGACTGCACAACGTGGCCAACTGTTCTCGGCAGCCGAGAGAAGGCCGCTTATACCGTGTGTATACTGTGTGACCTTGGGATAGTTTGATGTAAATACAGAAAAGTTCGGATAAATGTGTTGCGGTTTGAATGCCTGCTGAAGTTTGGAAAGCGTTCTGTAATTACTGGCAGAGCGTTTGGGACCCGATCTTCGCA
Organism: Chirona hameri; assembly: GCA_036785665.1. Lineage (NCBI taxonomy): Eukaryota > Metazoa > Arthropoda > Thecostraca > Balanomorpha > Balanidae > Chirona > Chirona hameri. The sequence continues at coordinate 79,485 of JAXIVJ010003415.1, read as the reverse complement.
TGGGTCGGCTCAGTGTCGGCAGAGGTTGGGGAAACGTCGGGGTAACATCGGCTACACGTCGGGTCAACAGCGGGCCGACGTCGGCTCGACGTCGGGGTAACATCGGCTACACGTCGGGCCAACAGCGGGCCGACGTCGGCCCGACGTCGGGGTAACATCGGCTACACGTCGGGTCAACAGCTGGCCGACGTCGGCCCGATGTCGGCCTCCCCAGCTGCTTTCCGTGCCGAGATGTCGACGTCGGCTGGACTTCGGCTGGACCTCGGCATATGCAGACATATCCGGCGTGTAGCCGACGTCGGGCCGACGTCAGCATGTTTACTGGGATATAATCGAATTGGTTTTGCAAATAACGGTTACGGTAGAATTAATCGGTTACGCAAATAATGTATTCTCAAAGGCATCTGGTAGTTCATAATTGTTATACCATATTACTGAATACGTTGATTTGGTAGCATCGGCGACGAAATCAGCTGTTTCGGTGATGAAAGCAGTATTTCGATGTAGATTTCTTTCTTCTGGTTATTTATTTTTCGGTGATATATTCAGTTATTTCGGTGATAACATTAGTAATTTCGGTGACGGTATTTATTGATTTCCTTTACTAGCGGGCGTAATGGCACTGTGCTTTGAAATGACGTCAATTTAATAAAACAGCTTTGTTTTTCAGAAGTATAACGATTTGTATTCACACAATAATAATCTAGGCAATATATTCTAAATAAACAATGAAATATACAGTTGTTTTATATTTTTGTGCAGTATTAGAGAGAAAAAATAGTTTTTAGGATTATACAATGATGTCATTATAGATATCAGCTGTTCTTGTTATGCTCCATTTATGCCGCAATGTGCATTTCCTGGCGCAGTGTCAAGGCCGTACAAGAGGGGTAGAGTCATCCAGGGATTTTAGCACCTCAATCATAAAAACATTAGCGTGACGTCACTGGTGCTCTGGTCCGACTCGGCTGTTGCCGCACGCGGCTCGGTGCGGTGCGAATATTTCGAACGGGATACGGATAGTTGCGCCTAAGGTACGATCCTATTAAGATTACGTTTACCGCGGATAACTATCCCTCTCTTAATTAATGCTGAGGGGGAGACGGCCATGCGCTTCCCGGGTCTGTGTGAGGGGCGACTGGCGAGACGGCCATACGCTGCACCGGTCCGGCTGAGGAGGGGGAGACGGCCATACGCTGCCCCGGTCTGGCTGAGGGGCGAGACGGCATAGCTGCAGGTCTGACTGAGGGATGATACGGCCATACGCTGCCCCGTTCCGGCTGAGCGGGGAGGGAGAGGGAGAGACGGCCATACGCTGCCTTGGTCTGACTGAGGGGTGAGACGGCTAAACGCTGCCCCGGTCCGGCTGAGGGGGGGGGGGGGGCGGCCATACGCTGCCCGGTCTGGCTGAGGGGCGATAAATGGCATTGTTTTGGCTTAATATTCAAGATATGCTAAACAAAAAAACTTTAAAAAAGCAAAGTATTAAAAAGTATAGACTTGCAACAGGGCATATTGTCACCATTTTTCTATTTAAAAAAAAATCAAAAATCATTCATTTTTTCGACCAAAGGGAGCACGTACAGACCTTCAGAGGGAGGGGCAATAGGCCCTCCCTCTGACGAGTTTGCTCCCTCCACGCCCCCCCCCCCCTTGTGTACGCCTATGACTACCTAACTTACTTATCTAACGGCGACGACTTCAAATTACCGCTCGTCAACACCTGTCAAAAGACCGCAAAACGCTCGAAAGCGCAGCTGCGGCGACGGGGCTGGCCACGACTGGACCAGAGCACCAGTGACGTCATCGCTAATACACTGTAGCCGATACATGGGGAATCCCGGGATGACACCCCTTGCAGTGTAACTTTCGTGGAGACATACCAGCCATATATTCAACATATATTTATGCGTAAATAAAATATAAGTCTCTATACAGTATATAGGTCCTTGTATAAATCTTTATATGAGGGATTTTCTGTCAGTTTCGTGATATCTTGTGGTTATGAGTGATTGAAGGAGTATATAGCCTTTAGTATCTAACGTGTCGTGTAACTTAACTAATACATTAGTTCAAGTGCTATACAGCCTTGGTTTTGTTATTGAGGGGAATCACAATAATGGGAGCACTGGCAGCAAGGGAGTGTCCCAAATTTTTTTGACTTAAAATAAGCAGGTAAAACATGTTGTTTTATGCATAATAAACGCCCTAAACTTTTCACAGTTTGTAATTCGGATTTAATAAGCTGTTCCAGTACTCAACTCAACTGTAATAAGTTGTGGCTTTATTTTCTCCACTAGTTCCCGCATCTAAAAAATTGGTTGTCGCCACCAACCTTGGTCAGTTCAAGTTGAGCAAAACGCCAAAACCTACACTACTTGGCAGGGGTGTAGCTTCTCCAGAAAGTGTTTTTCTGGGAGGGGCTGAGGCCTGAGCTGGGAAAAATTGCTTAAAGCACCATCAACATCTGCAAAAATACAGATTTCTCCCTGGATTTGACCAACTTTCTCATCCAAGTCTGGGGGGATAGGATCCTACACCCCTGCTACTTGGCCAGTGGTTGAGGTTGATGGAGGAAAGTATGTTAGGTGGCTATAGTTCTGGCACACTAGTGGACATTATTAGCACACTGTCCATGGAAATTTACATTGTCTGTTTCCATGCTCCAGCTGCTCCACTGTGCCTAATCTGGCGAATAAAGCCTCTTCTGGTTGAGGGTGCTGAGACAGCCCCTTGGTGTGTTTATTTAAACCTGGCTGCCCCCTCCTGCTCCAATGTTTGTGGCAACACTCTTGCTAGTACAAGTAGGTTGCAGTGTATGCAGTATTGGTGCTTTAGTGTGTTGATATTGTCTATGCCACCAATAGCATGAAAAGTCTGGTATTTTGATATTTCTCATGTTACAGTTGTTTACCCTATACAAGAAAAACCAGTCAGCATGAAGTGGCATAAATCCCTATCTATCAGGCATCAGCATTCATAACATTTGTCATGCTAGCATGTGATGCCATTTCATAATTCAGCCTGTGCTTACAACTTATCTACTGCTGTCCTATGGATGTCACTTTCTCACTGTATCAGTCAGCTGTATAAGGGTTATAGGCTCAGGAGGACAGCAAGTACCTACCTACTTATACACCAGTAACTTTGTCATTAGAACCCAAACTCATGTTATATGGTGAGGCTGGTAGTATGCATCACCTCTGGTTGTTTTGCCTACTTGACATTACATTATTTACAGGCTCGCTCTGGCACCTTTTTACTGCAGTTCATTAGGAGTATTGCATGGAAGATATTCTGATGCCAACTGGTTGTTATGAACTCAATATCTCCATTGTGTGGTGTCATCCAGTGAAGTTATCTACTCTTTCCTGGCCCGCCTTTGTGACAGCTGACCTTTTTCTCTGTCCAATATCAAAGAGAGTGTTTATTAAATCAGTAAAGATTGAAAGTGATTGCCTTGTTAAGTTAATGCACAGAAGAAGAAAAAACACCAGACTCATCAAATGCCAAGATTATCATCAGATCAACAACAGAATGGCCATTAATGAATGACCAATCTAGTCTGCCAGTGTAGTTGACAGCACATCTGACCATTATATGGTACCAGTTATAATGTTCACTCCATACCCCTTCTCTGTGCTTCAGGTCTGTTATGACTGTCTCTGGGAGTCACTGTTGAAACACCCACATCCATCTCTCCTTTGCTCTGCCTCCACCGCGTGACAGCAGGCCGCAGCCATGACGTTTCTGCGAGGCTCTCAGAACTATGTTTGGTGCACCACCAGTGTGCTGGGCAAGGGAGCCACTGGCGCTGTGTTTCAGGGAGTGAACAAGGTGAGTAGCATGTTCAAGAACTGGGAGGAGGAGTAACAGGTGGTTGAACCCTTCTCTAGCCTGTAGCACTGCAAATATTGATTTTGAATACTCTGTGTTTAAAACTTGCAAAAGAAGGCCTCTCTTTTTTTAACTTAAATTGCATAGAGTTGCATCTGTTTGTTCTATTTTGGTTAGCTTCTATTGTGTCGATGATTTGAAACTGTTTTTGGTATTAAGTCATTATCTTAGTGACCACCAATGAACTTGATCACTTCTCCTTACTCCTTAGCCTTACCCTTCTTCTGGCTGTGATGTTTCACCGAAATGCTAGAGGACGTCGCTGGCATGAGACGCGATCCCTGTATCACAACTCCTTACCCTTCTTCTGGCTGTGATGTTTCACCGAAATGCTAGAGGACGTCGCTGGCATGAGACGCGATCCCTGTATCACAGGATCTATGATGACAACATGTTGTTAGACACCAGACACAGGCAGCATGGTGATCTATGGTGGTGTTTACAGCAAAATGGCGAGCCGGTGGCTGTGAAGACGTTCAACCAGCTCAGCCACATGCGGCCGCACGAGGTGCAGATGCGCGAGTTCGACGTGCTCAAGAAGGTCAACCACAAGAACATCGTCAAGCTGCTGGCCATAGAAGAGGAGGTGAGTGTGCGGTGCTGGTGACTTAGATTACGACGCTGTGTACCTCAGCCATCTGGCTTTCAATGGGATACGTGCAAGACGCCGCCATTTTTGTGTGGTTGTTCACAAACTGTAACGATCAGCCCACATTGCGGACGCGAGACGAGATGTTAAATGTTCAGGTGTGTGGTTGTTCCTTGGGCGGCTCTTTAACATACACTGCACAGAGAATACAGAGGCTTCGCATTTCGGAAGCGATTGTGCACGGTTTATTGAAATGCGTACAATTACTGTCGCTGACATTGTTTCTCGGCTCGTCACCAGCAAGAGGGCCGCGGCAAGGTGATTGTCATGGAGCTCTGCACCGGAGGCAGCCTCTTCAACATGCTGGACGACCCGGAGAACGCCTACGGACTCGATGAAAAGGAGTTCTTCCTGGTCCTTCGACATTTGTGTAAGTATCTGTGAGCATCTCCTGTGTGTTTCTGGTGCTATGGCGTTTGTGATTGCCGATTGTGATTGCCTGTGATTCCGTGATTGTGATTGTGATTGTGATTGTGATTGTGATTGCCTGTGATTCCGTGATTGTGATTGTGATTGTGATTGTGATTGCCTGTGATTCCGTGATTGTGATTGTGATTGTGATTGTGATTGTGATTGAGCATTAACTGCACAGTGCGCACGCCACGTTGCATACCGTTACTGTTTTCCAAAACCCTACACGCCCTGTCCTCCGCACTCCGGCGTGTGTTGACCGCCGTTTACCCTGTCCTGCCTGCTGCTATACGTCCAGTCCTGCCTGCTGCTATACGTCCTGTCCTGCCTGCTGCTATACGTCCTGTCCTGCCTGCTGCTATACGTCCTGTCCTGCCTGCTGCTATACGTCCTGTCCTGCCTGCTGCTATACGTCCTGTCCTGCCTGCTGCTATACGTCCTGTCCTGCCTGCTGCTATACGTCCTGTCCTGCCTGCTGCTATACGTCCTGTCCTGCCTGCTGCTATACGTCCTGTCCTGCCTGCTGCTATACGTCCTGTCCTGCCTGCTGCTATACGTCCTGTCCTGCCTGCTGCTATACGTCCTGTCCTGCCTGCTGCTATACGTCCTGTCCTGCCTGCTGCTATACGTCCTGTCCTGCCTGCTGCTATACGTCCTGTCCTGCCTGCTGCTATACGTCCTGTCCTGCCTGCTGCTATACGTCCTGTCCTGCCTGCTGCTATACGTCCTGTCCTGCCTGCTGCTATACGTCCTGTCCTGCCTGCTGCTATACGTCCTGTCCTGCCTGCTGCTATACGTCCTGTCCTGCCTGCTGCTATACGTCCTGTCCTGCCTGCTGCTATACGTCCTGTCCTGCCTGCTGCTATACGTCCTGTCCTGCCTGCTGCTATACGTCCTGTCCTGCCTGCTGCTATACGTCCTGTCCTGCCTGCTGCTATACGTCCTGTCCTGCCTGCTGCTATACGTCCTGTCCTGCCTGCTGCTATACGTCCTGTCCTGCCTGCTGCTATACGTCCTGTCCTGCCTGCTGCTATACGTCCTGTCCTGCCTGCTGCTATACGTCCTGTCCTGCCTGCTGCTATACGTCCTGTCCTCCGTCCCACTTGTCCATTGAGACGCCGTCTGACGTTGCCTGCAGCGGACGGTATGAAGCACCTGCGGGACCTGAACCTGGTGCACCGTGACCTCAAGCCGGGCAACATCATGAAGTACATCGACGTGGACGGCTCGACCATCTACAAGCTGACCGACTTCGGCGCGGCGCGGGAGTTAGATGATGACCAACAGTTCATGTCGCTCTACGGCACTGAGGAGTACTTGGTAAGTGGAGAAGGTCATGCTTCAGATAAGCTGGGGTTTAGATTGTGCTGGGTACGGTGTAAAGGGAATAGGTCACCTTGAAAGTTGTCTTGAAATTTGGCTATACGGGGTAATGCTGAAAAAGAAGAAGATGACATTTGTTCGGACGATAGATGGATATCCGTCGAAAAAATGAGCCTGTTTCTCTTTTCTCCTTCATGGCCTTAAAATACCTTCATAGTTCATGGCATTGTATGGCGTCATGTATAATGTATATGGCATCTCAGATATGGAAGCTATTGCACACAATAATGGCGGACTAGTGACATATTGTTCGCAAAATAGGACGCTCTACTTGAGTTGCTGAATCTTTCGATAAAATATATCTACTTTTTTAAAAAAAATCACTGGTTTCTCGTAACCAACCGCAGTTTCACGGTTACTATAAAATACACGCGGACACTGTAATGGTAACGGTTCAACTTAGCCTGGTTACGGCTAGCTTGCGGCGGAATCTGCGTATGACGCAAATCTGACGTCAGCGGGTATGACGTCATAATACCAGCTCGTAGGCCGAAACCTAATATAAATTTAGGTTCTGTGTCGAAATTACTTAGCGTAGCGAGGAAATTATTTCACTACAACCCCTTGTTCGACCTGCTCTACAATTCTGCTATCTCAGTTAAAGCACCATGTTAAAGGTAAACCATTCCCTTTAATTCGAATAATTTATGGGTTTGATTGGAATCGGTAACAATTTTGTATGAGGAATGTTTTGCCGCCTGACCAATCTGCATCCCATCGACCATTTTCTAGCCCGTCTTACCCCTTAGCCGTCTTTGACCCCGCTAACCTTTCAGTGTCCACACTCCACGCTGACTGACCCACCGGCCTGTCTCGCAGCACCCGGATATGTATGAGCGCGCTGTGCTGCGGAAGTCGGCAGGCAAGACGTTCCGGGCGACCGTCGATCTCTGGTCGATCGGTGTCACGCTCTTCCACGTGGCCACGGGCCAGCTGCCATTCCGACCGTTCGGAGGACGGAAGAACAAGGAGACCATGCACGTCATCACCACCAAGAAGAAGCCGGGTGAGTGACGGGCGGTGGTGGAGCTGGAGGAAACTGGCCGACTTGTCATCACGGCATTTCGGGAACGCGGAGCTTATGTTATGCAAATCGCCTCAGCTGTTTTACCGAAATTGCTCCATGGTCGCATGAGCTGTAGCTTTTATGATATAGGATTTATAATGTTGGAATATAGGCGTGTAAGGAAGAAGAGGGAGGTATGATTGACATAGAAGCCTCAGGGACAGCCTTTGAATTTTTGCCATTTTCTGGACTTTTTGGGTCCAACGAATTTTGCTCTCTTCATATTTGTTCAGGAAATTCGCTCTCTTTTCGCCTGATCTTACCGACATTGTAGTTAAAATATAATTCAATTTTCCTCACAAGGATTTAATATCTATTACAAATCAGGATTTTTTACTTTCCAAGTAAAATAATTAAAACAAAAATGAAAATCTTAACTTGCCTGACAATACAATTTTACTCTCCACCTAGGGATTTTTACTCTTCGGGACCAGGTGATTAAATGAAAAATCCAACACTGCTCAGGGATATAGACAGATTACCATTTATACGTACAGCTATTCATTAAAGGGAAACAATGACCTTTTTCCACAAAAATGGAGTTAGCACTTGAAATCGCCAGACGAGACCAAAATATATTGTAAATTCATCACATTTTGCATGAAAACTTTCCTACCGAAAGATATTTCAAGTTAAAGTTGATAAGCGTTCCACACTTTTAACGACCGGTACTTGCAAGTACTTTTGGTCCTCATCAAACTGCGGGCTTTTCCCGTATTGTTTTTTTACGCAATGGAGTGGAAAATATATTGCGCGTTCTGCTTGTTGTGATTATGTGCCCGGCGATCTTCTAAAACTAACAGCGATTGGAAAAAGTGGCAATAAAATCGGAAGCTCATCGATGCACATCAACGGCGGCATAGTTAGTGGTTGCGACCCTCAATTTTTGAAAATAAATTCATTTGTTTTCAACATTAGGAGTATTGTATAATTTGCCTGTGGCTGTATATAACACTATGCTTTATATTATCATGAAAAATTATAATTTTTCCCCCAAAAACTAACAAACAATAACACAAAACTGGCAATTAAATCGGAAGCTCATCGATGCACATCGACGGCGACCTATTTAGCGTCGGCGATTTGTTTGCAAAGCATTGTCATGCTTCTCGGCGCACTTAACCATTGTGGCGAGTTGTTGCTAGTAGCGCTTTCGTTCTCCATGGCAACCAGGCGTGAGCCAATGAAAAGCCAGAACGTATTCCCTTTCTGGCTTTTGATTGGCTGACGCCTGGTTGCCATGGAGAACGAAAGCGCTACTAGCGTGTGTCCGAGCAGCGCTCAGTTTGATCGGAAATGTCACAGAGCCTCCAAAAATGCCGCAATCGATGTGAACAATGGTAGGGAAGGGCGAATTTGTCAATGACCTTCATGAAGTACACAAGGTACTTGTTTTGTATTTTTCCCAAACTTACAACTTCGAATTTGGGAATAATTTTATTTAATTCTTAAATTTAAATAAAATAATTTTAAAACCATAGCGGTAGCCTAAGAAATTGTTGCTAACAAAATCAAAAGGTCATTATTTCCCTTTAAGAGATGACACGTCTTGCCTGTGTCATTCGTCATTTATTTAGGAAACCATCCACAACGTGGCTATTACGGCTCCTGTACAGTACATGTGGTAAGGACATTTGTTTTACACGACACAATACAGTTTGCATAGGCACTATTTGGAGGCACTCGCTCACGTCACTCATTCGGTTATTGCCAATGCGGCTACAAATTCGCACCTGGACGGAGCAGCTTTCACGGCTGATGGCAGCGCATTCCACGTGCCGACTGCTCGGTACGAGAAACCCTTCTGGGTCTGAGCCATTCTACATTTCGGAAGATGAAGGTCTCCGGCGTCGGCAGCCCTTGTGCTCCTGGCCGATACGTCAGCCCGCTTGGCGAACATGTTTCGCAGCGCCTTAGGGCACTGTCGACTGGTCAGGGCTTTGTGGACGTTGGTACAGTCGTGTCGGACGACCAGTACCTCTACTCTCTCCCACCCGAGAGACGTGAGAGCTGGCGAGATGTGTTCTCTACGTCGCACGCCGGTGACGAGCCGAGCGGCAAAGTTCAGGGACTTCTGAACGCGATGCAGACGACACTGGGCAGCCCCTCCCCAGGCGGACAGGCAGTAAAGGATATGAGGAAAAACGTGTGTTTGGACGAGGAGTTTAAGGACGTCAGGAGTGAGGTGATGGCGGATTTTATACAGAGATGTGGTGATTGCATTGCACCTCCGTACCACCATGGATACATGAGGATCCCAGTTGAGGTGCTGGTCGAGGAGGACTCCCAACACTTTGATGGTAGGGGATGGGGTGACGGTCGAGCCAGAGACGTTGATGCTGAAGTTTTTCGCCATTTTGAGGGAGGATTTTGTACCAATGAGAGCAAAGTCAGTCTTGTCCGGATTCATTTTTAGGCTGTTAGCTTGGAACCAGTTTTGAAGGCATTGGATAGACTCCTCGACCCGCGTCTTGAGGTCGGATAGGCCGTTGGAGTCGGGGAGGGAGTGGTCCAGGAGTTGGGTATCATCAGCATAGGATAGGAGACGGCCGTGGAGGAGGAAGGAGGACAGATCGTTGATGAATATGAGTAAGAGGATGGGTCCGACGATGGAGCCCTGGGCCACTCCGTGGGTGAGCGGAAGAATGGAGGAGCCGCCTGTCACAGTCTGCCTCCGCTCGCTGAGGTAACTCTGGAACCAGCCTGTCGACTGGATACCACACCATCCAAGTTGTGTGAGGAGGACGCCATGATCGACGCTGTCGAACGCTTTACTGAGGTCAATTGTTGTTAGCGACGCGACGTGGCCTCTGTCGATGGTCTGACTGATCCATTCGACAACGTCGAGCACGGCGTCCTCTGTACAGTGGTTGGGCCGGTATGCATACTGCATAGGAGAGAGCACGTGGTTATCGAGCAGGTATGGTACGAGTTGGAGCGATACAACCTTTTCAGCAATTTTCGACAGAACTGACAGAATCGAGATTGGCCGAAAATTGTTAACATTGGCTCGGTCGCCGGACTTGTAAATGGGGACAACACGCGCGATTTTCCATGCAGTGGGGAACACCTCAGTGACTATGGAGTAGTTTATCAGATGGAGTAAGTGAGGACCTATGACGGGGAAACACTTCTTCACTGCGAACAGAGGCACATCATCCACACCAACCGCCTTGGAACCACTCATCCGACCTATGGCATTCCATAACTCGGGGAGGATGGCAGGGCGCAGCGTCAGGGCAGATGCCAAGACTCGGGGCGGCCGGGGCCCGGTGGTGGCGCCACCGTCGCGGGCGACCTCTGCTGCTATGCGCGAGCCGACGGACGCGAAGTGCGTGTTGAATACGTCCGCGCGATCATCGGCGTCGTCGGCTCCCGATGAGGCTCCACCTGGCGGCCGGAACGCGAAGGCTTTGATGCGGCTCCAGAACTGGCGTCGATCGGTCGTCAGGGAATCGCACAGGTACTGCCGTTTGGCGCGGATGATGACGCTCTTCAGCCTGTTGCGACTCTGCTGATGCCTGAGTCGTGTCTCTGGTGTCCTGCTCTCGGTCCATGCCTTTCGGGCGGCGTCCCTGTCCTCCATCGCCGCCGCAACCTCCGGGTTGTTGCGAAGCCATGGACAGTCGGGGCGTCGTCGGGTCACCGTGATCTGAGGGCAGTGACCGTTGACGGCAGCATTCCAAACCGCCATGAAGGCGGTGAGCTTTTCATCTGCAGTCGCAGCGGCGTGGAGCCGTCCCCAGTCGGCCATTAGCAGGGTCAGGCACATAGCGTCCCAATCGACGCGGCTACAGGCCCGTGAAGTGACAGGAGCTGGGCGCGTGGGGCGCTGCCGACTGAGCTGTGTCCGAAGCAGGATAGGCTGGTGATCGGCGATGGCGTCGGGGAGAACTAAGGACGATGTTGGGACATCAGTCAAGTTAGTTAAACACAGATCTAGCAGCGTTGGTGTGGGGTGGATGTGGGTGGGTTGATCCACCAGCTGTCTCAGACCCAGGTCATTCATAATGGACTGTAGTCCACGGGATGCCGGCTTCTCGGTGTTCATCATGTCGATGTTGTAGTCGCCCATGGCGACGACAGGCTTGCTGGTGGATATGGCTGCCTGAAGTTGCTGCTCGATCAGCTCCAGACCCCGTCTGACTGACGCGCCGGGTGGCCTGTAGAGGGCGCCGACGACTACAGAGCGTCGACCTGCGCCCGTCACAGAGATCCAGAGTGACTCGACAGCGGCGTCGGCGCCGCCGATGTCCAGCTTCGTGACTCGTAGGTTGTCACGGGTCAGGATGGCGACGCCGCCGCCACGTAATGCCTTGTGGGTGTGCGGTTCAGCAGAGCGGTCACATCTATGCAGTACCCAGGGAATGCAGTACCCAGGGAAGACCAGTACTCTGTTTGACACGCCCGCTTGCATGCGTGTCTTACATGCGACAAATCAGTGTTGAGAAGAGCGAAGCGTGCCATTGATGACCGACATTTTGGTGATCTGTTAATTCCGATCGTTTCAGGAATAATATCTGGCATCCAGTCAGCCGAGGGCGGTGAAATCGAGTGGGGTGAAAAGCTGCCCGATACCTGTCAACTCTCCCTGTAAGTTACCGTGACACAGCCGCGGCCGCGTGTGTGACCGTCCAGGTTCTATGGTTTACGTGCCATCTAACGTTGGCAGTAATGCGGAGAATGTCAGGTCCAATCGGCACAATCAGTACACGATTTGCTGGCGATTATGGTCATACCTTGCCTGTTCCGCGGAATCATCGCTCAATTGAAAAGAAAGTTATAAATAGTCTGTTCTGGAACATTTTTAGTTCTATTTGTAAATCTACGGGGACAATCTACGGGCCTTACGGAAATGTTCTGGCATGAGCTGCTTTAAATGTTCAGCTGTAAAAGGTTGTGATTTACACGGCAATGGACCTCCACCAGCCGAATCGGCTCGTCCAGCCGGCACTGACGTTACACCCCTGACCACTCGACTGAATGTCTGACCGGGCGACGCCCACACGTCCCGCCCAATCCCCTGGGCTAGTCCACAGGCATGACACACATCATCCCGGCCTGTCTGTCCTCACCATTCTCCTCTCATTCCATCAGCCTTGGCCCTTCTCCTTCAACAGTCAACAGCAACAACTAAGTCGTCCTCTGACGGCCAGTCACGTCCCCGCCTCCCTCCCGGGATGCTATCTATAGCGTCCTGCTTCACAACATCAGTGCCGTTCCCTAGCCATGACTCACACCCCGCCTTGCTCACTTCAGCGGCGCCAAGAGCCTGGTGACGCCGCTGCTGGCCGGCCTGCTGGAGGTGAACCAGCACGTCATGTGGACGTTCGACAGGTTCTTCGACGAGGTGACGGCCATGACGTCCCGCCGCTGCGTTCCCGTGTTCCACGTGAACCAGCTTCAACACCTGCGACTCTACCTGCAGAGGGATGACAGGTGAGCGGTGGGGGGGGGGGGGCAGAGGAATAAAGGGGTTCAGCACCTGCGACTCTACCTGCAGAGGGATGACAGGTGAGCGGTGGGGGGGGGGGGGGGGGGTAGAGGAAGAAAGGGGTTCAGCACCTGCGACCCTACCTGCAGAGGGATGACAGGTGAGCGGTGGGAGGGGGGGGGGGGTAGAGTAAGAAAGGGGTTCAGCACCTGCGACCCTACCTGCAGAGGGATGACAGGTGAGCGGTGGGGGGGGGGGGGGGGGTAGAGGAAGAAAGGGGTTCAGCACCTGCGACTCTACCTGCAGAGGGATGACAGGTGAGCGGTGGGGGGGGGGGGGGCAGAGGAATAAAGGGGTTCAGCACCTGCGACTCTACCTGCAGAGGGATGACAGGTGAGCGGTGGGGGGGGGGGGGCAGAGGAAGAAAGGGGTTCAGCACCTGCGACCCTACCTGCAGAGGGATGACAGGTGAGCGGTGGGGGGGGGGGGGGGGGGTAGAGTAAGAAAGGGGTTCAGCACCTGCGACCCTACCTGCAGAGGGATGACAGGTGAGCGGTGGGGGGGGGGGGGGGTAGAGGAAGAAAGGGGTTCAGCACCTGCGACTCTACCTGCAGAGGGATGACAGGTGAGCGGTGGGGGGGGGGGGGCAGAGGAATAAAGGGGTTCAGCACCTGCGACTCTACCTGCAGAGGGATGACAGGTGAGCGGTGGGGGGGGGGGGGGGCAGAGGAAGAAAGGGGTTCAGCACCTGCGACCCTACCTGCAGAGGGATGACAGGTGAGCGGTGGGGGGGGGGGGGGGTAGAGGAAGAAAGGGGTTCAGCACCTGCGACCCTACCTGCAGAGGGATGACAGGTGAGCGGTGGGGGGGGAGGGCAGCTGCAGCACCTGCGACCCTACCTGCAGAGGGATGACAGGTGGGCGGTGGAGGGGGGGGGGACCAGCTGCAGCACCTGCGACCCTACCTGCAGAGGGATGACAGGTGAGCGGTGGGTGGGGGGGGGGGTAGAGGAATAAAGGAGTTCAGCACCTGCGACTCTACCTGCAGAGGGATGACAGGTGAGCGGTGGGGGGGGGGGCAGAGGAATAAAGGGGTTCAGCACCTGCGACTCTACCTGCAGAGGGATGACAGGTGAGCGGTGGGGGGGACCAGCTGCAGCACCTGCGACCCTACCTGCAGAGGGATGACAGGTGAGCGGTGGGGGGGGGGGGGCAGAGTAATAAAGGAGTTCAGCACCTGCGACTCTACCTGCAGAGGGATGACAAGTGAGCGGTGGGGGGGGAGGGGACCAGCTGCAGCACCTGCGACCCTACCTGCAGAGGGATGACAGGTGAGCGGTGGGGGGGGGGGGGGCAGAGGAGTAAAGGAGTTCAGCACCTGCGACTCTACCTGCAGAGGGATGACAGGTGAGCGGTGGGGGGGGGGGGGGCAGAGGAAGAAAGGGGTTTAGCACCTGCGACCCTACCTGCAGAGGGATGACAGGTGAGCGGTGGGGGGGGGGGCAGAGGAAGAAAGGGGTTTAGCACCTGCGACCCTACCTGCAGAGGGATGACAGGTGAGCGGTGGGGGGGGGGCAGAGGAAGAAAGGGGTTTAGCACCTGCGACCCTACCTGCAGAGGGATGACAGGTGAGCGGTGGGGGGGGGGGACCAGCTGCAGCACCTGCGACCCTACCTGCAGAGGGATGACAGGTGAGCGGTGGGGGGGGGGAGCAGAGGAAGAAAGGGGTTTAGCACCTGCGACCCTACCTGCAGAGGGATGACAGGTGAGCGGTGGGGGGGGGAGAGGAAGAAAGGGGTTTAGCACCTGCGACCCTACCTGCAGAGGGATGACAGGTGAGCGGTGGGGGGGGGGGAGCAGAGGAAGAAAGGGGTTTAGCACCTGCGACCCTACCTGCAGAGGGATGACAGGTGAGCGGTGGGGGGGAGGGGGGGAGCAGAGGAAGAAAGGGGTTTAGCACCTGCGACCCTACCTGCAGAGGGATGACAGGTGAGCGGTGGGGGGAGGGGACCAGCTGCAGCACCTGCGACCCTACCTGCAGAGGGATGACAGGTGAGCGGTGGGGGGGGGGAGGGGACCAGCTGCAGCACCTGCGACTCTACCTGCAGAGGGATGACAGGTGAGCGGTGGGGGGGGGGGCAGAGGAAGAAAGGGGTTCAGCACCTGCGACTCTACCTGCAGAGGGATGACAGGTGAGCGGTGGAGGGGGGGGGGACCAGCTGCAGCACCTGCGACTCTACCTGCAGAGGGATGACAGGTGAGCGGTGGGGGGGGGGGGGAGGGGACCAGCTGCAGCACCTGCGACTCTACCTGCAGAGGGATGACAGGTGAGCGGTGGGAGGGAGGGGGGACCAGCTGCAGCACCTGCGACTCTACCTGCAGAGGGATGACAGGTGAGCGGTGGGAGGGAGGGACCAGCTGCAGCACCTGTGACCCTACCTGCAGAGGGATGGCAGGTGAGCGGTGGGAGGGAGGGACCAGCTGCAGCACCTGCGACCCTACCTGCAGAGGGATGACAGGTGAGCGGTGGATGGGGGGGACCAGCTGCAGCACCTGCGACTCTACCTGCAGAGGGATGACAGGTGAGCGGTGGGAGGGAGGGGGGGCAGAGGAAGAAAGGGGTTCAGCACCTGCGACCCTACCTGCAGAGGGATGACAGGTGAGCGGTGGGGGGGGGGGGGGGGTAGAGGAAGAAAGGGGTTCAGCACCTGCGACCCTACCTGCAGAGGGATGACAGGTGAGCGGTGGGGGGGGGGGCACAGAGGAAGAAAGGGCTTCAGCACCTGCGACCCTACCTGCAGAAGGATGACAGGTGAGCGGTGGGGGGGGGGGGCAGAGGAAGAAAGGGGTTCAGCACCTGCGACTCTACCTGCAGAGGGATGAAAGGTGAGCGGTGGGGGGGGGGGCAGAGGAAGAAAGGGGTTCAGCACCTGCGACCCTACCTGCAGAGGGATGACAGGTGAGCGGTGGGGGGGGGGGGCAGAGGAAGAAAGGGGTTCAGCACCTGCGACTCTACCTGCAGAGGGATGACAGGTGAGCGGTGGGGGGGGGGGGGGGCAGAGGAAGAAAGGGGTTCAGCACCTGCGACCCTACCTGCAGAGGGATGACAGGTGAGCGGTGGGGGGGGGGGTAGAGGAAGAAAGGAGTTCAGCACCTGCGACCCTACCTGCAGAGGGATGACAGGTGAGCGGTGGGGGGGGGGGGGTAGAGGAAGAAAGGGGTTCAGCACCTGCGACCCTACCTGCAGAGGGATGACAGGTGAGCGGTGGGGGGGGGGGGCAGAGGAAGAAAGGGGTTCAGCACCTGCGACTCTACCTGCAGAGGGATGACAGGTGAGCGGTGGGGGGGGGGGGGCAGAGGAAGAAAGGGGTTCAGCACCTGCGACCCTACCTGCAGAGGGATGACAGGTGAGCGGTGGGGGGGGGGGGGTAGAGGAAGAAAGGGGTTCAGCACCTGCGACCCTACCTGCAGAGGGATGACAGGTGAGCGGTGGGGGGGGGGGTAGAGGAAGAAAGGGGTTCAGCACCTGCGACCCTACCTGCAGAGGGATGACAGGTGAGCGGTGGGGGGGGGGGGGGGCAGAGGAAGAAAGGGGTTCAGCACCTGCGACCCTACCTGCAGAGGGATGACAGGTGAGCGGTGGGGGGGGGGGGGGCAGAGGAAGAAAGGGGTTCAGCACCTGCGACTCTACCTGCAGAGGGATGACAGGTGAGCGGTGGGGGGGGGGGGGGGCAGAGGAAGAAAGGGGTTCAGCACCTGCGACCCTACCTGCAGAGGGATGACAGGTGAGCGGTGTGGGGGGGGGGGGGTAGAGGAAGAAAGGGGTTCAGCACCTGCGACCCTACCTGCAGAGGGATGACAGGTGAGCGGTGGGGGAGGGGGGGGCAGAGGAAGAAAGGGGTTCAGCACCTGCGACTCTACCTGCAGAGGGATGACAGGTGAGCGGTGGGGGGGGGGCAGAGGAAGAAAGGGGTTCAGCACCTGCGACCCTACCTGCAGAGGGATGACAGGTGAGCGGTGGGGGGGGGGGGGGTAGAGGAAGAAAGGGGTTCAGCACCTGCGACCCTACCTGCAGAGGGATGACAGGTGAGCGGTGGGGGGGGGGGGCAGAGGAAGAAAGGGGTTCAGCACCTGCGACCCTACCTGCAGAGGGATGACAGGTGAGCGGTGGGGGGGGGGGGGCAGAGAAATAAAGGGGTTCAGCACCTGCGACCTTACCTGCAGAGGGATGACAGGTGAGCGGTGAGGGTGGGGGGGGGGGGGGTAGAGGAAGAAAGGGGTTCAGCACCTGCGACCCTACCTGCAGAGGGATGACAGGTGAGCGGTGGGGGGGGGGCAGAGGAAGAAATGGGTTCAGCACCTGCGACCCTACCTGCAGAGGGATGACAGGTGAGCGGTGGGGGGGGGGGGGCAGAGGAAGAAAGGGGTTCAGCACCTGCGACCCTACCTGCAGAGGGATGACAGGTGAGCGGTGGGGGGGGGGGGCAGAGGAAGAAAGGGGTTCAGCACCTGCGACCCTACCTGCAGAGGGATGACAGGTGAGCGGTGGGGGGGGGGCAGAGAAATAAAGGGGTTCAGCACCTGCGACCTTACCTGCAGAGGGATGACAGGTAATCGGTGAGGGTGGGGGGGGGGGGGTAGAGGAAGAAAGGGGTTCAGCACCTGCGACCCTACCTGCAGAGGGATGACAGGTGAGCGGTGGGGGGGGGGGGGGGGAAGGGGCAGAGGAAGAAAGGGGTTCAGCACCTGCGACCCTACCTGCAGAGGGATGACAGGTGAGCGGTGGGGGGGGGGGCAGAGAAATAAAGGGGTTCAGCACCTGCGACCTTACCTGCAGAGGGATGACAGGTGAGCGGTGAGGGTGGGGGGGGGGGGGGTAGAGGAAGAAAGGGGTTCAGCACCTGCGACCCTACCTGCAGAGGGATGACAGGTGAGCGGTGGGGGGGGGGGGGCAGAGGAAGAAAGGGGTTCAGCACCTGCGACCCTACCTGCAGAGGGATGACAGGTGAGCGGTGGGGGGGGGGACCAGCTGCAGCACCTGCGACCCCACCTGCAGAGGGATGACAGGTGAGCGGTGGGGGGGGGGGGACCAGCTGCAGCACCTGCGACTCTACCTGCAGAGGGATGACAGGTGAGCGGTGGGGGGGGGGGGCAGAGGAAGAAAGGGGTTCAGCACCTGCGACTCTACCTGCAGAGGGATGACAGGTGAGCGGTGGGGGGGGGGGGGGCAGAGGAAGAAAGGAGTTCAGCACCTGCGACTCTACCTGCAGAGGGATGACAGGTGAGCGGTGGGGGGGGGGGCAGAGGAAGAAAGGGGTTCAGCACCTGCGACTCTACCTGCAGAGGGATGACAGGTGAGCGGTGGGGGGGGGGGGGCAGAGGAAGAAAGGAGTTCAGCACCTGCGACTCTACCTGCAGAGGGATGACAGGTGAGCGGGGAGGGGGGGGGGGGCAGAGGAAGAAAGGGGTTCAGCACCTGCGACTCTACCTGCAGAGGGATGACAGGTGAGCGGTGGGGGAGGGGGGCAGAGGAAGAAAGGGGTTCAGCACCTGCGACTCTACCTGCAGATGGATGCCAGGTGAGCGGTGGGGGGGGGGGGGGGGGTAGAGGAAGAAAGGGGTTCAGCACCTGCGACTCTACCTGCAGAGGGATGACAGGTGAGCGGTGGGGGAGGGGGGCAGAGGAAGAAAGGGGTTCAGCACCTGCGACTCTACCTGCAGAGGGATGACAGGTGAGCGGTGGGGGAGGGGGGCAGAGGAAGAAAGGGGTTCAGCACCTGCGACTCTACCTGCAGAGGGATGACAGGTGAGCGGTGGGGGGGGGGGGGGTAGAGGAAGAAAGGGGTTCAGCACCTGCGACTCTACCTGCAGAGGGATGACAGGTGAGCGGTGGGGGGGGGGGGGGTAGAGGAAGAAAGGGGTTCAGCACCTGCGACTCTACCTGCAGAGGGATGACAGGTGAGCGGTGGGGGGGGGGGGGTAGAGGAAGAAAGGGGTTCAGCACCTGCGACTCTACCTGCAGAGGGATGACAGGTGAGCGGTGGGGGGGGGGGTAGAGTAAGAAAGGGGTTCAGCACCTGCGACTCTACCTGCAGAGGGATGACAGGAGAGCGGTGGAGGGAGGGTGGGGGGGGGGGGGTAGAGGAAGAAAGGGGTTCAGCACCTGCGACTCTACCTGCAGAGGGATGACAGGTGAGCGGTGGAGGGAGGGGGGGGGTAGAGGAAGAAAGGGGTTCAGCACCTGCGACTCTACCTGCATAGGGATGACAGGTGAGCGGTGGGGGGGGAGGGGCAGAAAGGGGTTGGAGGAAGTGCTGGGAGAAGGAGAGGTCTTCTCAGGCATGGGGGAGCGTTTGGAGTAAAAAGATGACCGCAGGAGAGGGTCGGGCAACCGGAAATGAGTTTGGGGTTAAAAGGGAGTAGCTTCAAAGGGAGACTTGAAGTCAACGAATCGGAAAGGAATGAAGAAAGTTGCAGTGTGGAAAGTTTCATTCAGAAGTGAATACCATTGTATTCAAGGGAGGCCGGGTTCTGAGTTCCGAGAATGGCGTTCTGGAAGCTGAGGCTCAGTCCAGTGACAGTCCTGCAGCCCATGGAGGAGGACCGTTAGGATACCACAAGGTCATCTTGGACTGGGTCGTACTGCGATCTTGGGACGGCTAATTCGACAGTACTCAATAACCGTACGCTCTCTCTGTGTGACGGATTGCCCCGAGATGGCTACATAACACACCAACCCCGTGGTCCAGTTACCAATCTCTGCAGACGGCCATTACCACGCAGACGGATTGCCCCGAGATGGCTACCTGACACACCACCCCCGTGTTCCAGTTACCAATCCCTGCAGACGGCCATTACCACGCAGACCGATTGCCCCGAGATGGCTACCTGACACACCACCCCCGTGTTCCAGTTACCAATCCCTGCAGACGGCCATTACCACGCAGACCGATTGCCCCGAGATGGCTACCTAACACACCACCTCCGTGTTCCAGTTACCAATCCCTGCAGACGGCCATTACCACGCAGACCGATTGCCCCGAGATGGCTACCTAACACACCACCTCCGTGTTCCAGTTACCAATCCCTGCAGACGGCCATTACCACGCAGACGAGTATCGGCGCGGCGGCCCAGATCCTGCTGCTCTCGGGCCAGCCGCTGCTGGAGGTGGTAGCCGCCGACACCCCGGTCTGCCAGTACCCTGCCATCTCGGCTGACCAGCCCCTGGTGCTGTTTGATAAGCAGAACAACGACGTGACGCCCTGCCGGCCGATGCCGCTGCGTGAGTGAAGGAGGACGGCTGGGTGGCGGGGTTTGTGGTCGAGACGATGTAGAAGAACGTCCGATGTTCCTTTCGGTCGTGGCGAATGGTTTGCCTGAATTATCGTCTCGAACTTTTGTGCCGAGCAACCCTAGCAGTTCATCGTCGCGCCCTTAAGCCCCAATATCATCATCAACCCTAGCGCCTAGCAATTGAGGCACCCTAAACCCAAAATCATCATCGAACTGTTTTAGGATGGTTGCCATACTACATCGAAGGCTGCGGCAGCCGTAAGCCAAAATGATGATGATCATCATCATCATCATCATCATCATCATCATCATCATCATCATCATCATCATCATCATCATCATCATCATCATCATCATCATCATCATCATCATCATCATCATCATCATCATCATCATCATCATCATCATCGTCGTGCTGTTTTGGTGTTGATTCGGGCCAGGGTGCCTTGATGGCGGTTCAGGGTTGGCATATCTGAGTATGCGGTGGCGTGTAGATGGCGCTTATAGTGCGCCATGACATATTCTGTGTCATCCTTCCGCAGCTAAGTTCCCGACGATTCCTTCGACGCTGAGTGTGGAGAACGATGCGATCCTGGCCAAGATGGCCTGCAACGTGGGCTACGAGTTCAAACGGCGCGTCACCACCTACAGCCTGTCCTGCTCGCTGATGGAGTACGCCGTCAGCATGTTCACGTAAGGAGGACGTCGGATTTGGTAGCTGATGGTTTCGAAACGGAACCCTGCGTGTCGTCGATTCTTTTATAGTGCTGTTGAGGTGTACAAAGTGAGTCTCAAGAAATCCGAGGAGCCAATCCCTAGGATTTGGAGCCCATACTCCCTGCCATCTTCCATCCATTTTAATAAGCTGCGAGATCTATGGGGATCTCAAATATCAAATATTTGTTGGCAAGTGATTCACCGTGATCCCAGGTGCGCGTCTCAAAAGTTTGTCGAGAGGTCCCCCTGATTTATTATGCCAAACTGTGACTTGTTTCTGCAGTTGGTCGGACTGAACTGTGACTTGTTTCTGCAGTTGGTCGGACTGAACTGTGACTTGTTTCTGCAGTTGGTCTGACTGAACTGTGACTTGTTTCCGCAGTTGGTCTGACTGAACTGCGACTTGTTTCTGCAGTTGGTCTGACTGAACTGTGACTTGTTTCTGCAGTTGGTCTAACTGAACTGTGTCTTGTTTCTGCAGTTGGTCTGACTGAACTGTGACTTGTTTCTGCAGTTGGTCTGACTGAACTGTGACTTGTTTCTGCAGTTGGTCTAACTGAACTGTGACTTGTTTCTGCAGTTGGTCTGACTGAACTGTGACTTGTTTCTGCAGTTCGTCTGACTGAACTGTGACTTGTTTCCGCAGTTGGTCTGACTGAACTGTGACTTGTTTCTGCAGTTCGTCTGACTGAACTGTGACTTGTTTCTGCAGTTGGCCTGACTGAACTGTGACTTGTTTCTGCAGTTGGTCTGACTGAACTGTGACTTGTTTCTGCAGTTGGTCTGACTGAACTGTGACTTGTTTCCGCAGTTGGTCTGACTGAACTGTGACTTGTTTCTGCAGTTGGTCTGGCTGAACTGTGACTTGTTTCTGCAGTTGGTCTAACTGAACTGTGACTTGTTTCTGCAGTTGGTCTGACTGAACTGTGACTTGTTTCTGCAGTTGGTCTGACTGAACTGTGACTTGTTTCCGCAGTTGGTCTGACTGAACTGTGACTCGTTTCTCCAGTTGGTCTGACTGAACTGTGACTTGTTTCTACAGTTGGTCAGACTGAACTGTGACTTGTTTCCGCAGTTGGTCTGACTGAACTGTGACTTGTTTCTACGGTTGGTCTGACTGAACTGTGACTTTTTATACAGTTGGTCAGACTGAACTGTGACTTGTTTCTACGGTTCGTCTGACTGAGAAATGTGACTTGTTTCTACGGTTGGTCTGGCTGAGAACTGTGACTTGTTTCTACGGTTGGTCTGACTGAACTGTGACTTGTTTCTGCAGTTGGTCTGACTGAACTGTGACTTGTTTCTACGGTTGGTCTGACTGAGAACTGTAACTTGTTTCTGCAGTTTGTCTGTCTGAACTGTGACTTGTTTCTACAGTTGGTCT
Source organism: Chirona hameri (assembly GCA_036785665.1). Classification (NCBI taxonomy): domain Eukaryota; kingdom Metazoa; phylum Arthropoda; class Thecostraca; order Balanomorpha; family Balanidae; genus Chirona; species Chirona hameri. The sequence continues at coordinate 57,251 of JAXIVJ010003415.1, read as the reverse complement.
GACTGAACTGTGACTTGTTTCTGCAGTTGGTCTGACTGAACTGTGACTTGTTTCTACGGCTGGTCTGACTGAACTGTGACTTGTTTCTACGGTTGGTCTGACTGAGAACTGTGACTTGTTTCTACGGTTGGTCTGACGGAACTGTGACTTGTTTCTGCTGTTGGTCAGACTGAACTGTGACTTGTTTCTACGGTTCGTATGACTGAGAACTGTGACTTGTTTCTACGGTTGGTCTGACTGAGAACTGTGACTTGTTTCTATGGTTGGTCTGACTGAGAACTGTAACTTTTTCTGCAATTGGTCTGACTGAACTGTGACTTGTTTCTGCAGTTGGTCTGACTGAACTGTGACTTGTTTCTGCAGTTGGTCTGACTGAACTGTGACTTGTTTCTGCAGTTGGTCTGACTGAACTGTGATTTGTTTCTGCAGTTGGTCTGACTGAACTGTGACTTGTTTCCGCAGTTGGTCTGACTAAACTGTGACTCGTTTCTACAGTTGGTCTTACTGAACTGTGACTTGTTTCAGCAGTTGGTCTGACTGAACTGTGAACTCGTTTCTACAGTTGGTCTGACTGAACTGTGACTTGTTTCTGCAGTTGGTCTGACTGAACTGTGACTTGTTTCTACAGTTGGTCTGACTGAACTGTGACTTGTTTCTGCAGTTGGTCTGACTGAACTGTGACTTGTTTCTACGGCTGGTCTGACTGAACTGTGACTTGTTTCTACGGTTGGTCTGACTGAGAACTGTGACTTGTTTCTACGGTTGGTCTGACGGAACTGTGACTTGTTTCTGCTGTTGGTCAGACTGAACTGTGACTTGTTTCTACGGTTCGTATGACTGAGAACTGTGACTTGTTTCTATGGTTGGTCTGACTGAGAACTGTGACTTGTTTCTATGGTTGGTCTGACTGAACTGTGACTTGTTTCTACAGTTGGTCTGACTGAACTGTGACTTGTTTCCGCAGCTGGTCTGACTGAACTGTGACTTGTTTATGCAGTTGGTCTGACTGAACTGTGACTTGTTTCTACGGTTGGTCTGACTGAGAACTGTGACTTGTTTCTGCAGTTGGTCTGACTGAACTGTGACTTGTTTCTACAGTTGGTCTGGCTGAACTGTGACTTGTTTCTGCAGTTGGTCTGACTGAGAACTGTAACTTGTTTCTGCAGTTGGTCTGACTGAACTGTGACTTGTTTCTGCAGTTGGTCTGACTGAACTGTGACTTGTTTCTACGGTTGGTCTGACTGAACTGTGTCTTGTTTCTGCAGTTGGTCTGACTGAACTGTGACTTGTTTCTACGGTTGGTCTGACTTAACTGTGTCTTGTTTCTGCAGTTGGTCTGACTGAACTGTGACTTGTTTCTGCAGTTGGTCTGACTGAACCGTGACTTGTTTCTGCAGTTCGTCTGACTGAACTGTGACTTGTTTCTGCAGTTGGTCTGACTGAACTGTGACTTGTTTCTGCAGTTGGCCTGACTGAACTGTGACTTGTTTCTGCAGTTGGTCTGACTGAACTGTGACTTGTTTCTGCGTTTGGCCTGACTAAGAACTGTGACTTGTTTCTGCAGTTGGCCTGACTGAACTGTGACTTGTTTCTGCAGTTGGTCTGACTGAACTGTGACTTGTTTCTGCAGTTGGCCTGACTGAACTGTGTCTTGTTTCTGCAGTTGGCCTGACTGAACTGTGACTTGTTTCTGCAGTTGGTCTGACTGAACTGTGACTTGTTTCTGCAGTTGGTCTGACTGAACTGTGACTTGTTTCCGCAGTTGGTCTGACTGAACTGTGACTCGTTTCTACAGTTGGTCTGACTGAATTATTACTTGTTTCTACAGTTGGTCAGACTGAACTGTGACTTGTTTCCGCAGTTGGTCTGACGGAACTGTGACTCGTTTCTACAGTTGGTCTGACTGAACTGTGACTTGTTTCTACAGTTGGTCAGACTGAAAAGTGACTTGTTTCTACGGTTCGTCTGACTGAGAAATGTGACTTGTTTCTACGGTTGGTCTGGCTGAGAACTGTGACTTGTTTCTACGGTTCGTCTGACTGAACTGTGACTTGTTTCTGCAGTTGGTCTGACTGAACTGTGACTTGTTTCTACGGTTGGTCTGACTGAGAACTGTAACTTGTTTCTGCAGTTGGTCTGTCTGAACTGTGACTTGTTTCTACAGTTGGTCTGACTGAACCGTGACTTGTTTCCGCAGTTGGTCTGACTGAACTGTGACTTGTTTCTGCAGTTGGTCTGACTGAACTGTGACTTGTTTCCGCAGTTGGTCTGACTAAACTGTGACTCGTTTCTACAGTTGGTCTGACTGAACTGTGACTTGTTTCTGCAGTTGGTCTGACTGAACTGTGACTTGTTTCTACGGCTGGTCTGACTGAACTGTGACTTGTTTCTACGGTTGGCCTGACGGAACTGTGACTTCTTTCTGCTGTTGGTCAGACTGAACTGTGACTTGTTTCTACGGTTCGTATGACTGAGAACTGTGACTTGTTTCTACAGTTGGTCTGACTGAGAACTGTGACTTGTTTCTATGGTTGGTCTGACTGAGAACTGTAACTTTTTCTGCAATTGGTCTGACTGAACTGTGACTTGTTTCTGCAGTTGGTCTGACTGAACTGTGACTTGTTTCTGCAGTTGGTCTGACTGAACTGTGACTTGTGTCTGCAGTTGGTCTGACTGAACTGTGACTTGTTTCTGCAGTTGGTCTGACTGAACTGTGACTTGTTTCTACAGTTGGTCTGACTGAGAACTGTGACTTGTTTCTACGGTTGGTCTGACTGAGAACTGTGACTTGTTTCTGCAGTTGGTTTGACTGAACTGTGACTTGTTTCTACAGTTGGTCTGACTGAACTGTGACTTGTTTCCGTAGCTGGTCTGACTGAACTGTGACTTGTTTATGCAGTTGGTCTGACTGAACTGTGACTTGTTTCTACGGTTGGTCTGACTGAGAACTGTGACTTGTTTCTGCAGTTGGTCTGACTGAACTGTGACTTGTTTCTACAGTTGGTCTGACTGAACTGTGACTTGTTTCTGCAGTTGGTCTGACTGAGAACTGTAACTTGTGTCTGCAGTTGGTCTGACTGAACTGTGACTTGTTTCTGCAGTTGGTCTGACTGAACTGTGACTTGTTTCTACGGTTGGTCTGACTGAACTGTGTCTTGTTTCTGCAGTTGGTCTGACTGAACTGTGACTTGTTTCTACGGTTGGTCTGACTGAACTGTGTCTTGTTTCTGCAGTTGGTCTGACTGAACTGTGACTTGTTTCTGCAGTTGGTCTGACTGAACCGTGACTTGTTTCTGCAGTTCATCTGACTGAACTGTGACTTGTTTCTGCAGTTGGTCTGACTGAACTGTGACTTGTTTCTGCAGTTGGCCTGACTGAACTGTGACTTGTTTCTGCAGTTGGTCTGACTGAACTGTGACTTGTTTCTGCGTTTGGCCTGACTGAGAACTGTGACTTGTTTCTGCAGTTGGCCTGACTGAACTGTGACTTGTTTCTGCAGTTGGCCTGACTGAACTGTGACTGGTTTCTGCAGTTGGTCTGACTGAACTGTGACTTGTTTCTGCAGTTGGTCTGACTGAACTGTGACTTGTTTCTGCAGTTGGTCTGACTGAACTGTGACTTGTTTCTGCAGTTGGTCTGACTGAACTGTGACTTGTTTCTGCGGTTGGTCTGACTGAACTGTGACTTGTTTCTGCAGTTGGTCTGACTGAACTGTGACTTGTTTTTACGGTTGGTCTGACTGAACTGTGACTTGTTTCTGCAGTTGGTCTGACTGAACTGTGACTTGTTTCTGCAGTTGGTCTGACTGAACTGTGACTTGTTTCTGCAGTTGGTCTGACTGAACTGTGACTTGTTTCTGCAGTTGGTCTGACTGAACTGTGACTGGTTTCTACAGTTGGTCTGACTGAACTGTGACTTGTTTCTGCAGTTGGTCTGACTGAACTGTGACTTGTTTCTACGTTTGGTCTGACTGAACTGTGACTTGTTTCTGCAGTTGGTCTGACTGAACTGTGACTTGTTTCTGCAGTTGGTCTGACTGAACTGTGACTTGTTTCTACGGTTGGTCTGACTGGACTGTGACTTGTTTCTGCAGTTGGTCTAACTGAACTGTGACTTGTTTCTGCAGTTGGTCTGACTGAACTGTGACTTGTTTCTGCAGTTGGTCTGACTGAACTGTGACTTGTTTCTACGGTTGGTCTGACTGAGAACTGTGACTTGTTTCTACGGTTGGTCTGACGGAACTGTGACTTGTTTCTGCTGTTGGTCAGACTGAACTGTGACTTGTTTCTACGGTTCGTATGACTGAGAACTGTGACTTGTTTCTACGGTTGGTCTGACTGAGAACTGTGACTTGTTTCTATGGTTGGTCTGACTGAGAACTGTAACTTTTTTCTGCAATTGGTCTGACTGAACTGTGACTTGTTTCTGCAGTTGGTCTGACTGACCTGTGACTTGTTTCTGCAGTTGGTCTGACTGAACTGTAACTTGTTTCTACGGTTCGTCTGACTGAACTGTGACTTGTTTCTGCAGTTGGTCTGACTGAACTGTGACTTGTTTCTGCAGTTGGTCTGACTGAACTGTGACTTGCTTCTGCAGTTGGTCTGACTGAACTGTGACTTGTTTCTGCAGTTGGTCAGACTGAACTGTGACTTGTTTCTGCAGTTGGTCTGACTGAACTGTGACTTGTTTCTACGGTTGGTCTGACTGAGAACTGTGACTTGTTTCTGCAGTTGGTCTGACTGAACTGTGACTTGTTTCTACAGTTGGTCTGACTGAACTGTGACTTGTTTCTACGGTTCGTCTGACTGAACTGTGACTTGTTTCTGAAGTTGGTCTGACTGAACTGTGACTTGTTTCTGCAGTTGGTCTGACTGAACTGTGACTTGTTTTTGCAGTTGGTCTGACTGAACTGTGACTTGTTTCTACGGTTGGTCTGACTGAGAACTGTGACTTGTTTCCGCAGTTGGTCTGACTGAACTGTGACTCGTTTCTACAGTTGGTCGGACTGAACTGTGACTTGTTTCCGCAGTTGGTCGGACTGAACTGTGACTTGTTTCTACAGTTGGTCTGACTGAACTGTGACTTGTTTCTGCAGTTGGTCTGACTGAACTGTGACTTGTTTCTGCAGTTGGTCTGACTGAACTGTGACTTGCTTCTGCAGTTGTTCTGACTGAACTGTGACTTGTTTCCGCGCAGTTGGCCTGACTGAACTGTGACTTGTTTCTACGGTTCGTCTGACTGAAAACTGTGACTTGTTTCTGCAGTTGGTCTGACTGAACTCTGACTTGTTTCTGCAGTTGGTCTGACTGAACTGTGACTTGTTTCTGCAGTTGGTCTGACTGAACTGTGACTTGTTTCTGCAGTTGGTCTGACTTAACTGTGACTTGTTTCTGCAGTTTGTCTGACTGAACTGTGACTTGTTTCTGCAGCTGGTCTGACTGAACTGTGACTTGTTTCTGCAGTTGGTCTGACTGGACTGTTACTTGTTTCTGCAGTTGGTCTGACTGAACTTTGACTTGTTTCTGCTGTTGGTCTGACTGAACTGTGACTTGTCTCTGCAGTTGGTCTGACTGAACTGTGTCCCCTCCCTCCCCAGTTCCGTGCTGAAGACGGAGCTGACCCGTCTGAAGGAGAGCCTGGAGGCGTGCCAGCACCTGAGTGAGACTCTACGCCGGCAGTGGTCCCTGCTGGCCACCTCCCAGCAGACCAGCGCCGCGCTGCTGGCCAGGCAGCAGGACGGCGGCCAGCGGCCAGCAGCGGAGGCGCTGGCTCAGCTGGCCGAACCGCTCCTTCAGCTGGAGCAGACGCTCAAAACGGTGAGACGGGGCGAACGGTCAAAACGCTGAGACTAAGAGTTATCACTGTGTCTGTGTGATGGATTGAAGGCTTTTACTGCTGAACTGGCTGTGAGATATGGGATGTGAACTGGAGAACCGAATTATCCAGCACGCTACATTCCAGTGGACGTCTGTCCAGCGGTCCGTCGTCGGTGAACCCGTCCGCAGCTGGTCAATGACAGTCACGGTGATGACCGACGCAATCCTCAACTCTGACCTCGTGCGAACATCGTCTGCACTATCTGAATCACGTCCGCACCATGCCTTCTCTCCTCCCCGTGACTACTTATTTGCCCACATCGCCACCAGGTGGCAGAGCGGGAGCGCGGCCTTTCGGAGACCAACATCCCGGAGCTGCACCGTCGGATCGTGGGCGAGACGTGCCTGCTGGTGGACTGGCGGGGTCGCGTGGCGCATCTGCCACCTATGCGCACCGCCGCCGCTCGCGCTGCCACCTACACCGCCAAGCTGAGAGACAGCTGGCAGCACCTGCTGCGCGACCGCACCGCTCGCAGTGAGTGGCAAAAGGGAGAGGGAGAGGGAATGGGGGGGGGGGGGGGGAGGGCGGCAGCGGGGCGGGCTGAGGGGGCTGGTGACTCCAGCGGGAGAGAGCGGAGGGAGGGTGGTTAGTGTGATCCAGAGATGACCACACTAATCACCCCAGTTAGTGTGATCGAGAGAGTTCCACACTAATCACCCAGGTTAGTGTGGTCCATAGAAGACCACACTTAATCACCCTGGTTAGTGTGATCCAGAGATGACCACACTAATCACCCTGGTTAGTGTGATCCAGAGAGGACCACACTAATCACCCTGGTTAGTGTGATCCAGAGATGACCACACTAATCACCCTGGTTAGTGTGATCCAGAGAGGACCACACTAATCACCCTGGTTAGTGTGATGATCCAGAGAAGACTACACTAATCACCCAGGTTAGTGTGGTCCATAGAAGACCACACTTAATCACCCTGGTTAGTGTGATCCAGAGATGACCACACTAATCACCCTGGTTAGTGTGATCCAGAGGTCCACACTAATCACCATGGTTAGTGGCATGGTCCAGAGAGGACCATACTTATCATATCACCCTGGTTAGTGTGATCCAGAGATGACTACACTAATCACCCTGGTTAGTGTGATCCAGAGGTCCACACTAATCACCATGGTTAGTGGCATGGTCCAGAGAGGACCATACTTATCATATCACCCTGGTTAGTGTGATCCAGAGAGGACCACACTAATCACCCTGGTTAGTGTGATCCAGAGAGGACCACACTAATCACCCTGGTTAGTGTGATCCAGAGAAGACTACACTAATCACCATGGTTAGTGCCATGGTCCAGAGAGGACCATAATAATCACCCTGGTTAGTGTGGTCCAAAGAGGACCACACTAATCACCATGGTTAGTGTCATGGTCCAAAGAGGACCATACTAATCACCCTGGTTAGTGTCATGGTCCAGAGAGGACCACACTAATCACCCTGGTTAGTGTGATGGTCCAGAGAGGACCACACTAATCACCCTTGGTAGTGTGGTCCAGAGGTCCACACTAATCACCCTTGTTAGTGTCATGGTCCAGAGAGGTACACACTAATCACCCTGGTGAGTGTGATCCAGAGAGGACCATACTAATCACCCTGGTTAGTGTGGTCCAGAGAGGACTACACTAACACCCTGGTTAGTGTCATGGTCCAGAGAGGACCACACTAATCACCATGGTTAGTGTGATCCAGAGAGGACCATACTAATCACCCTGGTAAGTGTGATCCAGAGAAGACTACACTAATCACCCTGGTTAGTGTGGTACAGAGAGGACCACACTCATCACCCTGATTAGTGTGATCCAGAGAGGACCACACTAATCACCCTGGTTAGTGTCATGGTCCAGAGAGGACCACACTAATCACCCTGGTTAGTGTCATGGTCCAGAGAGGACCACACTAATCACCCTGGTTAGTGTGATGGTCCAGAGAGGACCACACTAATCACCCTTGTTAGTGTGGTCCAGAGAGGTCCACACTAATCACCCTTGTTAGTGTCATGGTCCAGAGAGGTACACACTAATCACCCTGGTGAGTGTGATCCAGAGAGGACCATACTAATCACCCTGGTTAGTGTGGTCCAGAGAGGACTACACTAACACCCTGGTTAGTGTCATGGTCCAGAGAGGACCACACTAATCACCATGGTTGGTGTGATCCAGAGAGGACCATACTAATCACCCTGGTTAGTGTGATCCAGAGAAGACTACACTAATCACCCTGGTTAGTGTGGTACAGAGAGGACCACACTAATCACCCTGGTTAGTGTGATCCAGAGAGGACCACACTAATCACCCTGGTTAGTGTCATGGTCCAGAGAGGACCACACTAATCACCCTGGTTAGTGTCATGGTCCAGATATGACCACACTAATCACCCTTGTTAGTGTGGTCCAGAAAGGTCCACTCTAATCACCCTGGTTAGTGTGATCCAAAGAGGACCACACTGGTCACCCTGGTTAGTGTCATGGTCCAGAGAGGTCCACACTAATCACCCTGGTTAGTGTGATCCAGAGAGGTCCACACTAATCACCCTGGTGAGTGTGATCCAGAGAGGATCACACTAATCACCCTGGTTAGTGTGGTCCAGAGAGGACCACACTAATCACCCTGGTTATTGTGATCCAGAGGACCACACTAATCACCCTGGTGAGTGTGGTCCAGAGAGGATCACACTAATCACCCTGGTTAGTGTGATCCAGAGAGGTCCACACTAATCACCCTGGTTATTGTGATACAGAGAGGAATCACCCTGGTTAGTGTGGTCCAGAGAGGATCACACTAATCACCCTGGTTAGTGTGGTCCAGAGAGGTCCACACTAATCACCCTGGTTAGTGTGATCCAGAGAGGATCACACTAATCACCCTGGTTAGTGTGATCCAGAGAGGACCGTACTAATCACCCTGGTTAGTGTGATCCAGAGAGGTCCACACTAATTACCCTGGTTAGTGTGATCCAGAGAGGACCATCTCAGAGAGGATCCAGAGAGGACCACCCGCACCACCCTGGTTAGTGTGATCCAGAGAGGACCACACTAATCACCTTGGTTGTTGTGGTCCAGAGGGGAACCTGTCGGGAGGAATTCCAAAGAGGGGGGGGGGTTGGTGTTTGAAGGTGGAGTTTCAGAATGTGTTGTGGGATGGCAAGGTGCAAGCCCGTTGCATTGTGCAATATGTGGATAACCAGCCGTCCGACTTGCGTCAGTTTGGTTCAACGATCGTCCCTTGCGTGTACGCGCGCTCTGTACGCTCGGTGAAACGGTGCATTTAGGAACATTATTGCTCTGTAGTTACGATGTTTGATATCTTCTTTGTCCGTCTGCTGGTCTGCCGGCTGCTTCAGTCTGGTCCTGAAATTACGACAGGATTGCATAAGTTGTTCATCACGCCTGCAATGCATCATGCTGGTGGAAGTGTCTTGGCAAGTTTAGACTGTGTTGTACGAGTAGCTCCTCTGTGGCAGCGATTCCACTTAACGCGCTGTCTGCCCGCCCCCAGCACTGACGTACAATGATGAGCAGTTCCATCACCTGGAGAAGATCAAGCTGACCGGCACCAGCAAGTCGCTGCAGCAGCTGCTGGACGGCGAGGTGGCGCCCACCCGCACCTCCATGGCTGAGCTGCTCTCCGACTGGTACAAGTGAGTGCGGACACACGAGAGGCGGGACGTGAGTGCGGACACACGATGGGCGGGACGTGAGTGCGGACACACGAGCGGCGGGACGTGAGTGCGGACACACGAGAGGCGGGACGTGAGTGCGGACACACGAGCGGCGGGACGTGAGCACGGACAGGCGAGCGGCGGGACGTGAGTGCGGACACACGAGCGGCGGGACGTGAGCACGGACAGGCGAGCGGCGGGACGTGAGTGCGGACACACGAGCGGCGGGACGTGAGTGCGGACACACGAGCGGCGGGACGTGAGTGCGGACACACGAGAGGCGGGACGTGAGTGTGGACACACGAGATGCGGGACGTGAGTGCGGACACGAGAGGCGGGACGTGAGCACGGACAGGCGAGCGGCGGGACGTGAGTGCGGACACACGAGCGGCGGGACGTGAGCACGGACAGGCGAGCGGAGGGACGTGAGTGCGGACACACGAGCGGCGGGACGTGAGCACGGACAGGCGAGCGGCGGGACGTGAGCACGGACAGGCGAGCGGCGGGACGTGAGCACGGACAGGCGAGCGGCGGCACGTGAGTGCGGACACACGAGCGGCGGGACGTGAGTGCGGACACACGAGAGGCGGGACGTGAGTGCGGACACACGAGCGGCGGGACGTGAGTGCGGACACGCGAGCGGCGGGACGTGAGTGCGGACACACGAGCGGCGGGACGTGAGCACGGACAGGCGAGCGGCGGGACGTGAGTGTGGATACGATCGGCGGGACGTGAGCAAGGACAGGCGAGCGACGGGACGTGACCACGGACAGGCGAGCGGCGGGACGTGAGTGCGGACAGGCGAGCGGCGGGACGTGAGTGCGGACAGGCGAGCGGCGGGACGTGAGCACGGACAGGCGAGCAGCGGGACGTGAGCACGGACAGGCGAGTGGCGGGACGTGAGTGCGGCCACACGAGAGGCGGGACGTGAGTGCGGCCACACGAGATGCGGGACGTGAGTGCGGACACGAGAGGCGGGACATGAGCACGGACAGGCGAGCGGCGGGACGTGAGTGCGGACACACGAGAGGCGGGACGTGAGTGCGGACACACGAGCGGCGGGACGTGAGCACGGACAGGCGATCGGCGGGACGTAAGCACGGACAGGCGATCGGCGGGACGTGAGCACGGACAGGCGATCGGCTGGACGTGAACACGGACAGGCGAGCGGCGGGACGTGAGTGCGGCCACACGATCGGCGGGACGTGAGCACGGACAGGCGATCGGCGGGACGTGAGCACGGACAGGCGAGCGGCGGGACGTGAGCACGGACAGGCGAGCGGCGGGACGTGAGTGCGGCCACACGATCGGCGGGACGTGAGCACGGACAGGCGATCGGCGGGACGTGAGCACGGACAGGCGATCGGCGGGACGTGAGCACGGACCGGCGAGCGGCGGGACGTGAGTGTGGACACGATCGGCGGGACGTGAGCACGGACAGGCGAGCGGCGGGACGTGAGTGTGGACACACGATCGGCGGGACGTGAGCACGGACAGGCGAGTGGCGGGACGTGAGTGCGGACACACGAGCGGCGGGACGTGAGCACGGACAGGCGAGCGGCGGGATGTGAGCACGGACTGGCGAGCGGCTGGGACGTGAGTGCGGACACACTAGCGGCGAGACGTGAGCACGGACAGGCGAGCGGCGGGACGTGAGCACGGACAGGCGAGCGGCGGGACGTGAGTGCGGACACACGAGCGGCGGGACGTGAGCACGGACAGGCGAGCGGCGGGACGTGAGCACGGACTGGCGAGCGGCTGGGACGTGAGTGCGGACACACGAGCGGCGGGACGTGAGCACGGACAGGCGAGCGGCGGGACGTGAGCACGGACAGGCGAGCGGCGGGACGTGAGCACGGACTGGCGAGCGGCTGGGACGTGAGTGCGGACACACGAGCGGCGGGACGTGAGCACGGACAGGCGAGCGGCGGGACGTGAGCACGGACAGGCGAGCGGCGGGACGTGAGCACGGACAGGCGAGCGGCGGGACGTGAGTGCGGACACACGATCGGCGGGGCGTGAGCACGGACAGGCGAGCGGCGGGACGTGAGCACGGACAGGCGAGCGGCGGGACGTGAGCACGGACAGGCGAGCGGCGGGACGTGAGCACGGACAGGCGAGCGGCGGGACGTGAGCACGGACAGGCGAGCGGCGGGACGTGAGTGCGGACACACGATCGACGGGACGTGAGCACGGACAGGCGAGCGGCGGGACGTGAGTGCGGACACGCGATCGGCGGGGCGTGAGCACGGACAGGCGAGCGGCGGGACGTGAGTGCGGACACGATCGGCGGGGCGTGAGCACGGACAGGCGAGCGGCTGGGACGTGAGTGCGGACACACGAGCGGCGGGACGTGAGCACGGACAGGCGAGCGGCGGGACGTGAGCACGGACAGGCGAGCGGCGGGACGTAAGTGCGGACACACGAGCGGCGGGGCGTGAGTGCGGACACACGATCGGCGGGACGTGAGCACGGACAGGCGATCGGCGGGACGTGAGCACGGACAGGCGATCGGCGGGACGTGAGCACGGACAGGCGAGCGAGCGGCGGGACGTGAGTGTGGACACACGATCGGCGGGACGTGAGCACGGACAGGCGAGCGGCGGGACGTGAGTGTGGACACACGATCGGCGGGACGTGAGCACGGACAGGCGAGCGGAGGGACGTGAGTGCGGACACACGAGCGGCGGGACGTGAGCACGGACAGACGAGCGGCGGGACGTGAGCACGGACAGGCGAGCGGCGGGACGTGAGCACGGACAGGCGAGCGGCGGCACGTGAGTGCGGCCACACGAGCGGCGGGACGTGAGTGCGGCCACACGAGCGGCGGGACGTGAGCACGGGCAGGCGAGCGGCGGGACGTGAGCACGGACAGGCGAGCGGCGGGACGTGAGTGCGGACACACGAGCGGCGGGACGTGAGCACGGACACACGAGAGGCGGGACGTGAGCACGGCCACACGAGCGGCGGGGTCGTATGTGGTACTGTTGAGGTGAAGGATGAGGGTGGCTTAGTATCTGCATCAAGCACTGGACAGCGGCGAGAATAAGAGATGCGGTGGAGTTGCTTGACATCAGAGGCGTTTCGTCATAGCTGCAATTTGACGCCGCTTTTAATGCATTATCGATTCCCGTTAACAATATTGCTGTTCTTAGGTGTTCCATACATGGCTCTTCCACACCCGCTGGTACACACACCACACGTAGTTCCACTTCTAGAAGGAATGACACCCCACATGTGCACTAACCAGCATGTAAACTTCTGACAGGTGCTAAGTTCTAATAATTCTAACTGACGATTGTTCTAACCAGCATGCTGGTAAACTAAGTAGAAGATATCAAGCATTTCTCATTGCCACCAAGCCATGCTGTCGCCTTCTTGAGCGCTGTCATGCTACCACTTCGCAAGTCACGAGGCAAGCCATTCCACGTCGTCACGGCTCGGTTTGTCAACACTAACAACAATGGGCGCCATATAACGTGGTGTTGCGGCGCCCTAAAGCCGTAAATATCATCACAACAATTGTGTCGTTAATTCGCTATATTCAAGATCACAACAGACAAGCCACCATTTACAGGTCAAGCCAAGAGGTAGAAAACACTAGCGTTAGTATCTCTCGATTAGTCATCTCCCCACCTCCCCGCTAACGTCTCCCTCCGTCTCCCCATTCCAGAACGGCGCAGACCAAGTACATCAAGAAGGAGATCGCCGCATCTGACCTGAACCAACTGGAGTCGCTGGTGGAGCAGCTGGGGGACCGCCTGGCTGAACTGCAGGACCGCTACTCGGCCTATGTCCGCCCGGTGACCGGGGGCTTCTCGGCGGACATTCTGTCCGCGTCACTGTCCGCGCTGCCAGACCGGCCCGCCGCCGCCGTCACCACCGTCACACGCAGCACAAAGGTGCTGAAGGAGGACGGACGCAGACTGGCATCAGGGTGAGTGGCCGGCAGACGTGCACGTCGGGTGGGGTTGTGTCTGATCAGTGATGGGTGTTAGATAAACGATGGTTAGTACATGCGTGGCTTATCCGTGCAAGTGGTACGTTGCGAATACCAGCTAATCATGTAGTAAACGTAGTTGAGAATAATAATGTGTAGTGTTATTACATAGAGTAAATGTGGTTAAATGTAAAAAGGGGATATATTGTCCCTACTCAGTAAAAGGGAGGGGGATATGTCCCTGCACAAGACGTGTGAGACATAGCTCCTCGCTGAACTGATGTGCTGTACGATCGACTTGTGTGTGAGGAGAATCAGGCGCATGGTAGTGTGAATACCGCACGGGTCAGATCCTGTGACGTGACTTCCATACCACGACGCTCTAAACCGGCGCACTGCAGGGGGTTTGCGCCGAACACGAACTGCAGGGGGTTGATTTCCGCCCCCCCCCCCCCCGTGATATCACGAGAACTACGCAACGTAGCGACAAGCAGAAAACGGCGTTTGATTGCTTGATACAAGTTCTATCGAAAGTATTTCGGTATTTTTTTAGATCAAGTGAAAATTGAGGTCAACTGAGGTTATCAAGGGTCAAATTTTCCCGTTTATTTTTCCTTTTTAGGACTTCGCTCCAGAAATTCCCATATATCTCGGAAACTATGCTAGCTAGAAACAAACGGAAAAAAAGATCGCCAGCCATTGAAATTTGCAATCGACTAGGTGTCCTCAAATTTGATCTCAGGTCAATATTTGAGGGTCCAGAGGTCAAAAAAGAAAAAAATGCAGTTTTTCACAACTGTTTTTTCGCTAATAACCTTTTTCCTTAAGAAGATAACGGAAAACTGCTTGCGCCATTGTGTTTGCCTCGTCAAGGCGCTTTGAATGTTATACATGGTGACCGTGTTAGGACAACTTCAAAATTTGACTTCAGGTCACGTGACCTTGACCTGAGGTCAAAATCCAAGTAGGTCATGTTGCATATAGGGAGACGTGTCTCGACGAGACAAACACAATGCTGTCAGTTTTACTTCTCTATCTTCATTATGTTGCGAGTTATTGACAAAAAGGTAATGGTAACCTCGGATGACCTCAAATGACCCCATAGGGGTCACTGAACAAAACTTACACTTGGATCATCAAAAATATCCTATAATAACATGGTCCAGAAGTATAAATTGGACTAATATCATGCATATCCTTGAAATAGGAGGCATTTAAATATTTCCCCATTGGCTTATGGGAGGTCACGAAATTTACCTGATTTTAGGTCACCGATATCAAAATTCTGAGATATACGAATTGTAAGTACTTATGCCCTCATAACACCCTGTAAGTTTCAAACTGATCGGTGAAAAACTCTGGCTTTGGCACAACTGCAAACGTATTTGGAGGTGGGGTCACTTGACCTGGTCGACCTGACCTGAGATGACCCGAAGTTATTTTTTTTCTTCTTCAAAGTGTGCGCAATTGTTGTCTAACAGGTGTGCCAAAACTCGGCGGCGCCTATCTGCGAAAAACCTGAGGGGGGGGGGCGGAAATCCCCCCCCCCCCCCCTGCAGTGCGCGGGTTAACGCAACACCTTAATGTCACACCCATACCGTAACGCTCGTAACATAACGGCCATACCGTAACGCCCGTAGCATAACGGCCATACCGTAACGCCCGTAACATAACGGCCATACAGTAACATTGGAACATAACGGCCATACCGTAACGCCCGTAACATAACGGCCATACCGTAACGCCCGTAACATAACGTCCATACAGTAACATTGGAACATGACGCCTAATAGCGTGACGTATGTGACGCGACACCTCCAACGTAACGCCCGTAACGCAGCCTCTCCCGCACGTCTCTCGGCAGGCTGGGAGAGCTGGAGGACGCTCAGGCGGACATCCGGCAGGCGCTTCAGGAGAACGAACAGCTGGTCAGCCAGCTGCAGAACCTGGTCGGATGGGTGGTGCAGTCGTCACTGCCGCCGCACAACAGTGACGTCATCATGGAGTAGTGATGTCATAATGAGACAGTGACGTCATCATGGGACAATGACGTCACCATGGGACAGTGACGTCATCATTGGACAATGACGTCAGCATGTAACAATTGCGTCAGCATGGAGTAGTGATGTCATCGTGAGGTGGTGACGTCATCATGGGGCAGTAACGTCAGAACAGCTGGTGACATGGAGTAATGACGTCATCGTAAGTTAGTGACGTCAGGTGAGAACAGTTCGTTAGGCGGAATTCGGTTGAAAGGTGGCTCGTTCGACACCGAGATGCCGAGTGAGCAATGATGATCAAGTGACTCACGATCGGTGTCAGTGATGTGCATTATATCACCAGCAGGAACAAAATGGGCGCATTGTTATCGTCAATGGAAATGTGGCGTAGCCTTGGAACAACATCAAGATCGAATCAAGTCCAGGAGTGTTACTTTGACGTCATGACCGACCAGTGATATGACGAGCAGAGATGTGAGCGTGCTGTATCGAATGGGACGCGTTTTGACCATGGTCATGAGTGAGAGAGGGACGTTCTAGGTGCAGCTGCCCGCTGGTACACAGGATCAGTCGGCCAGTCGTACTAAACCTGGTCGGAGCCGTGCCCCGTGACCCGTCAGGGTGTTCAGGAGGAGTACAAATGGCCAGCTTTGGTTGCTGTGTTAGGTGGTACATCTAGTGTTGGGTGCTAGTAAGTGGCACACTAGGAGGGGTGTGTTGCAATTGGAAGCTAAATGGGCTGATGCAGCCGGCTTCAGTTGTGCGAGTTGTGTGTGTTGGTACTGTTTGGAGGAATGTCTTCGATGGGCGCTTTGCACTGTTGGGCTATATTTTTATACAAATGAGTGTGGTTGTTTAGATTTTAAAATGTGTTTGATATTTAATAAGCTGATTCGGTAATAATATCCCAGTGTAGGTGCCTTTCCAAGGGGCCCGCTTTATATTCGGGCTGCATATCGGACACGTGATGCAGTACTGCATTGAAGCGCTGCAGTACCGACACGTATTGTGTGACAACTGCCTGTCTGCGAGATACGAGCCTATCACCAGCCCATACATAGACTATTAACCCGGGCGAAGATAGTGTTTTGGTGCTCCAACAGCAGATGCGATGTTCCAGAGCCGCCCGGTGGCCTGTTGATGGTAAGCAGATGATCGCGACTGTCTTCCCGCGCGCCGGGTGCCGGTTGGCACTGCAAGTCCGCTGCTCTGCGGCTGGCGCCCGTCGGAAAGGGGGCACCGGCGGATCTCCCGGCGTCTTTACTGGCAACAGCGCTGGAAAACATTCCACATCTGTGCCGCCCTGATGAGCATATTGTGTTGTCTTGGGAAGTGGGGAAAGCTACCGTGGTGTTATTGGACAGGGGTGGGCGAAGTTTCGTCTTGGGCTTCGCAGAGCCGGTGGTGTGTTCATTTCGGCTACACTTTGTCTGTCGGCGCTTTCTTTTCGTACAGATGAATCAGCCGAGTGTATATAGTGACATTGTCCATGTATAGAGACCAAAGATGAGGGAGATATAAATACATTTTCTATTCCAGATTATGTCCAGCTCCCGTCATGAACTCGAAGAGTCGCATGTCATTGTGGTGGAACGGGTCGGCTTTTCAGCTTTCTTCTTTTACATTGAAGGTAAGCTGCTTTTGAATGGCAGTATTTAGTGAATAATGGATCAAACATGTAACGTATGGTAGGTCCTCGCATTCCTACATGCAAAAGAAGAATGCCAAGTCTAAACATCAAAGAAACACTTCTTTTATTCAGGTCCGTTTCATTTATGCACTACACAGATGCCGTCTGGACAGCTGTCGGCTACCACACCACTTTCAACTGCCACAATCACGCTAAATATCTGCCAACCAAACTCGTCCAACAGACTACAAACCAACTACGAGCACTAATTGTCACCAACAAGGCCGATCCCGTGTTCGCATTGGTAATGTCACGGGACGGTAATTAATTGATTTTACAGCCGGCTGTCTTGCATGTCAGAATGTCGACCATGTCAGAATGTCGACATCAGCGATCAGACGTTTCCTTTGTCTCTCGCAATTATAGAACGGAGGAAGTGCCACCTCTTCTTGCTATGGCCATGCTGTGCTTTCTCACAAAAAAGGGAACCAATATTTCCGCCATCACGCCCTCGTCGATGGCCACCATTACCGGGGTCACTATTTTCACTCTGAGCGCTCAGTAGTCGCTCTATATGACACATGACCCAGCAGACTACATGACTGTATGACTATCACTGAGTTGCTGGCCATCGCTTTGCCGACTCTTCCTCGCCCAGTCCCTGCTCCCACTCTCGCAACAACCGAAACGCCGCGTCACACATATCCCCCAGGTGAGCCATGGCTCCCACCCCCGTCTCCCCACACATCAGCGTCTTCTCCACCGGCGGCAGGACCGTGCATCCCCAGCCTCGAAGCGTCTCCAGTTGCGGCGCCGTCACCGGATGCCGCCACATCTCAGTGTTCATCGCAGGACACACCAGCGCCGGCTTGCGACCCAGCGGCCAGGCGCGAGCTACACACGTCACCAAGTTATCCGACAACCCGTAGGAGAGCTTGGCCAGCGAGTTAGCGTCCAGAGGAGCTACAAGAAGAAGGTGAGCCCACTCGCGGAGAGCGATGTGTAGTACCGGGTCGCCGCGACCGCGCCAAGCCGCCCACTCGTCGGCGTCGGTGAAGTGCTCAACGCCCTGGGGAAGGTCGGAGGTAGAGAAGAAGTGGCGAGCGGGACCTGTGCTGACCACGCGCACGGTGACCGGGCGATGGCCGTCCGAGGGGCCGGGTTGCAGGAGAGCGGCAAGCTCAGGGGTCTTCAGAGAGGCTACGCTGCCCGTGCAACAGAGAAGGATATGCCAGGTGCCATCCGGTTGTGGCCCCGAGGTCGCCATTGGGGACGAGTCGAGATTCGCGGTAGCTGGGTCCACTGGCGATCACTTGGCGATGAGCAGAGGAAAGTCGAGCACTGTACAAAATGTGACACAAGTTCCTTACTGTCTGCTATGTTACGTCCCCTTCTCTTGTTTGATGTCACTCCCGGCGTTGTCGAGATCGGCGAAACCCAACTTGTTCCAGCTCTCGCGCGCCATTAGGTCACGGTCCATGCGGCAGCCCAGGTACTCCTTGGACTCGGGGCGACACTTGTAGTTGTCGTTGTCATTTTTACCGAGACAGATCATGTACTTTAGCATGAACTTCTTACACTCGCCCTCGTGGTCCAGTGGGAAGCTGCCTTTGTCTGGTGGAGCCACCTGAAACTTCCTCTGGAAGTTCATAGACCCCATGCTGTGGACAATGTGGATAACACTAGAATCAGGTTGAGTGAGACAAGATGTCATAACAGAGTTCATGAAAGTAAAGCACTAGTCATTATTAGCGGTATCATATGACCTCTATTATGGACCAAATTGCATTCAGCATGTACAAATTCCAGTAGGTATTCAGAATGGTCTACATCTGATGTGAACCTAGGCTACATGAACTTAAGATGTACTTCAATGATTTAATCTAACAAAGAATCCAGATCTCTTTAAAACCATTACCAGATTCCAAGTTACCAAGACTTACTAACTGATCCTGCTGATCCAATGTAAATGTGGGTAGTTGGATAGTTGGTAGGAATCTGTTCCATTAGGCTTCACACGATAACTCATCTAATGTAATATAATGTAATCATCCTGCTGATCCAATGTAAATGTGGGTAGTTGGATAGTGGTAAGAATCTGTTCCATTAGGCTTCACACGATAACTCATCTAATGTAATCTAATGTAATCATCCTGCTGATCCAATGTAAATGTGGGTAGTTGGATAGTTGGTAAGAATCTGTTCCATTAAGCTTCACACGATAACTCATCTAATGTAATCTAATGTAATCATCCTGCTGATCCAATGTAAATGTGGGTAGTTGGATAGTTGGTAAGAATCTGTTCCATTAAGCTTCACACGATAACTCATCTAATGTAATCTAATGTAATCATCCTGCTGATCCAATGTAAATGTGGGTAGTTGGATAGTTGGTAACAATCTGTTCCATTAGGCTTCACACGATAACTCATCTAATGTAATCTAATGTAATCATCCTGCTGATCCAATGTAAATGTAGGTAGTTGGATAGTGGTAAGAATCTGTTCCATTAGGCTTCACACGATAACTCATCTAATGTAATATAATGTAATCATCCTGCTGATCCAATGTAAATGTGGGTAGTTGGATAGTTGGTAAGAATCTGTTCCATTAGGCTTCACACGATAACTCATCTAATGTAATATAATGTAATCATCCTGCTGATCCAATGTAAATGTGGGTAGTTGGATAGTGGTAAGAATCTGTTCCATTAGGCTTCACACGATAACTCATCTAATGTAATCTAATGTAATCATCCTGCTGATCCAATGTAAATGTGGGTAGTTGGATAGTGGTAAGAATCTGTTCCATTAGGCTTCACACGATAACTCATCTAATGTAATCTAATGTAATCATCCTGCTGATCCAATGTAAATGTGGGTAGTTGGATAGTTGGTAAGAATCTGTGCCATTAGGCTTCACACGATAACTCATCTAATGTAATCTAATGTAATCATCCTGCTGATCCAATGTAAATGTGGGTAGTTGGATAGTTGGTAAGAATCTGTTCCATTAGGCTTCACACGATAACTCATCTAATGTAATCTAATGTAATCATCCTGCTGATCCAATGTAAATGTGGGTAGTTGGATAGTGGTAAGAATCTGTTCCATTAGGCTTCACACGATAACTCATCTAATGTAATCTAATGTAATCATCCTGCTGATCCAATGTAAATGTGGGTAGTTGGGTAGTTGGTGAGAATCTGTTCCATTAGGCTTCACACGATAACTCATCTAATGTAATCTAATGTAATCATCCTGCTGATCCAATGTAAATGTGGGTAGTTGGATAGTGGTAAGAATCTGTTCCATTAAGCTTCACACGATAACTCATCTAATGTAATCTAATGTAATCATCCTGTTGATCCAATGTAAATGTGGGTAGTTGGATAGTTGTAAGAGTCTGTTCCATTAGGCTTCACACGACAACTCATCTAATGTAATCTAATGTAATCATCCTGCTGATCCAATGTAAATGTGGGTAGTTGGATAGTGGTAAGAATCTGTTCCATTAGGCTTCACACGATAACTCATATAATGTAATCTAATGTAATCATCCTGCTGATCCAATGTAAATGTGGGTAGTTGGATAGTTGGTAAGAATCTGTTCCATTAGGCTTCACACGATAACTCATCTAATGTAATCTAATGTAATCATCCTGCTGATCCAATGTAAATGTAGGTAGTTGGATAGTTGGTAAGGATCTGTTCCATTAAGCTTCACACGATAACTCATCTAATGTAATCTAATGTAATCATCCTGCTGATCCAATGTAAATGTAGGTAGTTGGATAGTTGGTAACAATCTGTTCCATTAGGCTTCACACGATAACTCATCTAATGTAATATAATGTAATCATCCTGCTGATCCAATGTAAATGTAGGTAGTTGGATAGTTGGTAACAATCTGTTCCATTAGGCTTCACACGATAACTCATCTAAAAGTTTTTGGCCTTTTGGAACCAGTAACCACCATAACTTTTCTTTATTCCTTTTCCTCAGGTCAGCCCTCTTTTCAAGAATCAAGATGACTAATTTTTATATTCCTATCATTTTGGCCCTAAGCTGTTGTATGAATCGATTCTGGCATCATAATTATTTGCTAGAATTTTGGGCATCAGAGTTCTGTGCTGAGCTAAGGTTGTTGAATAGACCCTGCCCCTAAGCATCCCATTGCAGTATTTCTGTTCATCATCAGAATTTTATAGGTTTACCTGTTGCCAAGGCCTCAGCACTGCCCTGCCCCCCCCCCCCCCTACCTACCCACCCACCCACCCACCCACCCACCCACCCACCCACCCACCCACCCACCATCCACTGGGCTTGTCTGGCTGTGGCCACTGCCACCAAGAGCAGGTCAGGTTATTCCAAGCAAAAGTGTATATTCAGAACTGGTCTGTGTGAAAGCAGTTGTTGATTCAAACCTTCCCACATTGCTAATGGAGATGTAGATGCTATGTCACAGTTGTTCTATTGCCTTGATGTCAGGAGTAGGGGCATCACCACAAAATTACACTTAATTTGAGTCACATGCAATGAAGGAAATCTATGGCCACACCTAAGATACCTATGCTTGTGAAACTAACACTAATCACTGTTGTGGAAAACAGGGGTTTTCACAACCAGAACACCCAATACAGATACTCTCCTTCATCCCAAAGGCTGCAACAATAACATCAACAATTCAACATGGTCAAGTTCTCCACATAGATTGTCAAAATTTGTTTCAAAAACTTAAATGCTTGTATTTGTGTCATTCAATCAGTCACTCAACAATGAAAGTAAGGGCATTTGAACTACCAGGACCACCCAAATAGGTATCGAGACAACTACCTATCTCAATCTACTTACCTAGAGTAAAAGTCCAATCTTCAGACACATCCTAACCTCATACTTTTCATGCTATCAGAATGCAGACGATACTAATGCAGGTGCCTGTCTATTGTTTACATTCTGATAGCATGAAAAGTCTGAGGTTAGGACATGTCCTGGGTTATAGCAGTTTACCCTAACTCATGATGATGATTGGGGCTTAAAGGAAATAGTTCACCTTGGAAATTTATACCAAACACGATTTTATTATATTTTTAATACAATTTCTTTTTACATTGTTAAAAATGGTCTTTAATCACACAGATTCAGGACAAAAGGGTGTAAATTTGTATTGTTTATCAAAACTATATGCATACTCTCTGAGTCAGAGTCCTGACATCATGTGAATGTAAAAAATGGTACAGCCGATCATATTTGAAAGTAGTTGCATAAGGATAGACTCGCATTGGAGATGTGCCAACTGGCGTCCGGCGGTTCGCTTGCTAGCATTAGCTGCAAGCTGATTGGCTGATGGTATAGCCTCTGCCCGGGCTAGAACCAGTACGACATTCTTTCGCCAGCACTGCATTCCTTCGCCAAAAAATTAATATATTCAGCTTGGAGTCTTTTCATTCAAGAAAACTTGCAGATAGGGGTTTCCCAACATGGGCTACAAAACTGCTATCTCAGTTTAAAACTAATGTTGAAGGTGAACTATTTCCTTTAAGGGTGCCACAACAGGAACCTAATTGAATTAGGTACATGCACTGCACGTCCATGTGATGACAACCGTTAACCACCAGTGCTGTTACAGAAGATAGGCAATTTGGTACATAGAGCATATGGATAGCTAGGTAAAGCAAGCTGGAATTAATCGCAATCTTATGACTAGAAGTTATTGCTAATTAGATACATGCACTGCACATCAATGTGATGGCAACCGTTAACCACCAGTGCTGTCACAGATCAAGATAGGCAATTTGGTACATAGAGCATATGGATAGCTAGGTAAAGCAAGCTGGAATTAATCGCAATCTTATGACTAGAAGTTGGGCGATCGATCAGTGATCACTGAAGTGTTCTCGAAGTGATGAATTCAACATTGAATTTGACATATACGGGAAATGCTGGACACCATAAACGTCGAAACAAATGCGATGAAAACGTATCGGTTGCAATTCGCAGATTGCTAAAAATGGGGAAACACCGCGGAACCACCCATTGTAACTTTACTTTTAGAAGTATTCCAAGCAAGATTACTTTACTAATAATTCCAAGTACTGTGCTTTTAGAAATGCCTGCGAGCACAGGGCAACGATGATGGACGAAAAGCGGACAGAAATGTTGGTACATAAACTGACGTAATAATGACGTCATTGGTCCATTGTATTTTAACGAATTATAAGTGCCAAATGGGCCTGGTTACTGGTAGTGGTAAGTGGTATGCAATTTAAATATATAAAAAATGCAATGCAATAATGAAAATACATTTTCTGATAACCTGTCAAGGTTATATAGCATATGGAAAGCTAGGTATTCGAGGTGCCACTTCTCTACCCGCTTACCCACGAGACGCTGAAGTGTTCTCGAACTTCGAAGTGATGAATTCAACATTGAATTTTCGACATATAGGGGAAAAGCAAAATAATAAATTTAACTTCAAGTAATCATCAATAAGTTATCGATTAGCCAGTAGCCTTGAAAGAACAGAGTGCCTTACTTATTCGGTACTCCCTCAATGTTATTTTTGAGTAGTGACGTCATAGTACGATAGCAAGAAAGGAAGGAAATTTAGAATGTTAGTTTTAATTAAGGAGCCTTGTATTATCGGTTAACGGCGGCGATCTGCGTGAGTGAGGGTGAATGGGGTTTGGGTCAATTATAATCGAGAAAGTAGCATGCTGTAAGCATAAAAGCCCCACATTATATCGAATTGTTTTCATTCCTGTCAGCTAAGAGAGAAATAAGATTAATGGCTTTTCCTTGTTTTAGAAGTGGATTTTTTTCGAGACCGGTTCAACAGCGCCATTTTTGTAATAACTTGCAATAGTCTTGCCTCAACTTCGAAATTGAAATGCTAAATAGATAGATGAAGTGTGTACACATGCATATTTTTATCTTATGTAATTAGTATCCTATTTTTTTGTACTTGTAAATTTACCTATGTTATGCTGGTTCAGGTTGACCCTAGATGACACATGAAGTGAGGTGAAAATCTTAATTTCATTTAACTTGTGAACAGCTTGATGTCAAAACTCTGATCTGCATGGGCTGCTCAGTGTGTTCATTTTATGTCTGGTCATCATCCCATTGTACATTATTCCAGAAAAATGGAAGAAGATGGCGGTTCTGAGTCTGACTCTGGAGTGGGAGGTGTGCACAAGAACAAGAATAATATCATAGAATCATCTGATGAAGAATCTGATGGCTCAGAAAGTGAGGGTGAGAAATACTGGCCTTCATCCCAAAGAACTGTCTCCATTCCCAAGCTTATGCCATGAACCAAACATAAGGGGCCAACTACCACAACTTCCTGCTGGTCAGTTGAACTCATGCTGTGTGTTAGTGTTTGGTGTTGAGCTGCACCCCTGGTGTCAAGCCATCATCAGGCATTGTGCTGAATGTCAGTCATTTCAATGGCCATTGTGTCATAATCACACTGTATGGTATCAACAAAATAAATCTCACCAATCCTGATTCCTGTATTATATAATTAGGATTTGTGAGGTTGGTGCTTCTCCTTGGGTTGAGGTTCATGAGGCTTGCATGGCCTGATTGAGATGGTTAACTTAACTAGGATGGTATGCACAGTGTCTGAATTACTTCACTGACACTGGCAAATCAGAGGCCTGTTCCCTAGCCCTGTGTTCCTGTGGGTTTGACAGTTAATCACAGACCCATCCTATATATCTACATCAGCACAAGCCTTGTGAACAACAAATAGTGTACTGTGCCACTTACATGACTGTTAATCTTGAGGTCATTGTGGTTGCTTTATTTTAATTGGAAGAATGGCAGCTGATGGCAGCAGTGTTTTGTCATACCCCTTCACCTCATCCCACTTTGCATTGTCCTCCTACTACCTGCTGATCACAGAACTGCAGCCAACTGCAACCTGCAGGCCCATGAACATTGAACAGGGCCCATGAACATTGAACAGGGCCCATGAACATTGAACAGGGCCCATGAACAGCTGCACGGTCCTAGCCACTAGGATTGCTTTGGAACTGGGGTGTGGAGTGGAAAATTCTGACAAAAAAGTGGAAAATTCAACAAAAAAGCAGATGTAGTCAGCTTTATCAATACCCAATTACCCGCTTACGATAATTAGTTATTAACTGGGCCAATTTTTACCAGTTTTTCCCTCCACAGGCTGTCCCTATCATTGCATTCATAAATCAGAATCAAGGTTCCAATTATCCAATATATTTTTTAAAAAGGAGTGGAAAATTCATAATAAAACACAGGAAAAAGAGTGTAATATAGTATCCATAGGGTGTCATTTTCCACAGAGTTTACAATGCTAGGACACTGTGAACAGGCCTCAACAGCTGACTGCCAAAGAACATGTAATTTTTCAGCTCTGAATCTATCACAAATGTGTCAATTGTTCAAGCTGCTGTTTTCTTAAAGGGAAATAATGACCTTTTGATTTTGTTAGCAACAATTTCTTAGGCTACCGTTATGGTTTTAAAATTATTGTATCTAAATTTAAGAATTAAATAAAATTATTCCCAAATTCAAAGTTGTAAGTTTGGAAAAAATACAAAACAAGTACCTTGTGCACTTCATGAAGGTCATTGCCAAATTCGTCCTTCCCTACCATTGCTTGCATCGAGTGCGGCACTTTTGGAGGCTCTGTGACGTTTCCGATCAAACTGAGCGCTGCTCGGACACACGCTAGTAGCGCTAGTAGCGCTTTCGTTCTCCATGGCAACCAGGCGTCAGCCAATCAAAAGCCAGAAAGGGAATACGTTCTGGCTTTTCATTGGCTCACGCCTGGTTGCCATGGAGAACGAAAGCGCTACTAGCGTGCGTTCGAGCAGCGCTCTGATCCGTGAAGCAATCCGTGAAGCATCTGTGATGCATGACTGACTATCAGTATAAGTCATGAATATAACAACAACATGCAAACTATACCAACTTGAATAAAATAAGGGCGGAATGAATTGAACCCCAGGCAAACTAGTATTCGCAAAGCACTCGGCACTGCGCCACAATAGCAAAAGGTGAGGGAAATGCATATTGGATACAATATCATTACGTCACAAGTTTCTGAAGTGTCAACTACTATGAAATACAGTGATAAAATACCTTTAATAATGATTAACAAGAACATTCAAACTTAACAATAATTTGAATAAGTCTTTAATTAGCTTTCAACTCAAGATCAGATATATTTTGCAATGCTACACAAGAATGGCACCAGTGATGTCATTAACGAAGCCCGCTACAGGACTTGGGTATACTAATCAGGAACAACTCGCCACAATGGTTAAGTGCGCCGAGAAGCATGACAATGACTTTGTAAACAAATCGCCGACGCTAAATAGGTCGCCGTCGATGTGCATTGATGAGCTTTCGATTTAATTGCCAGTTTTGTGTTATTGTTTGTTAGTTTTTTGGGGAAAAATTATTATTTTTCATGATAATATAAAGCATAGTGTTATATATAGCCACAGACAAATTATACAATACTCCTAATGTTGAAAACAAATGAATCGATTAAAAAAAAATTGAGGGTCGCAACCACTAACTATGCCGCCGTTGATGCGCATCGATGAGCTTCCGATTTTATTGCCACTTTTTCCAATCGCTGTTAGTTTTAGAAGATCGCCGGGCATATAATCACAACAAGCAGAACGCACAATATATTTTCCACTTCATTGCGTAAAAAAACAATACGGGAAAAGCCCGCAGTTTGATGAGGACCAAAAGTACTTGCAAGTACCGGTCGTTAAAAGTGTGGAACGCTGATCAACTTTAACTTGAAATATCTTTCGGTAGGAAAGTTTTCATGCAAAATGTGATGAATTTACAATATATTTTGGTCTCGTCTGGCGATTTCAAGTGCTAACTCCATTTTTGTGGAAAAAGGTCATTATTTCCCTTTAAGTAATGAAATAGAGGCTCTGCTATCAAATCCCCTAACATGTTTTCCAAGACTGTGTTTGATTTCTGACTGCTGTTTAAGCAGTGTGAAATTTTTGTGAATATTGCCTGGAAAATCACTGGTAATGAAAAGGTCTGATTTGTCATCCTTGGGGCCATTTTGCATCCTTGACTGTAGGAAATGACTTTCAACTATAGTCAAAAATCTAAGCTTATTTGTGTTAAATTCCACCAACACAATCAAAATATCAGTGAAGTGAATAAATAGTGATCAATTGAAATTCTCACCACTATTCTGGAATACGAGTATACCAGTATACAAGAATAAGGAATTTGCTTTTATGGCTTGGCATATTTTCAACACAAGACTGAGGTACAGTCATATAAATATCTAAGAAAGAGGAATGAAGACGTGCCCAACCTGTTACACAAAAACGCTGTGAGCCTGGGCAACAATTTTCTTAGCGCATGGAACGTCACATGAACAGCTTCTTTGCCTCAGCGCACCTTATCAGGGATACCATAAAACATTACTCAGAAAAGAAAGGAATTATTGCTAATCATTGCATTTTTTTTTTTCCTAAAAAGAAATCATTCAGAATTGTATTATGTCTACACATTTATACACATCAGGCGAAGACAAGGGCCCAGATACAGGATGAAATTCTAGATGAATTGGGATGAAGTTGACCTGAGGCCTGTTCACGGGGTCTGCGGCCGCCGCGGCTCCCGCGGTCAAAAGGGCGGGGCTTAATCGTCAGCCAATCACTAAAGAGCAGATCCGGGAGGAGAGACTCCGCTCTGCGGCTCCTGCGGTTGCTCGGGAGCAACCGCAAAAGAACTTCGACATAAATGGCGCGCGGCTGACAAAGGTTGCGCACTGTGTTGTTGATACCACAGCTCACTGGCGGTTGTTTGACAAAAAATGACAACTCGTAGTGATAGTGATATTCATGTAGTTGAGTGGTTTTGAAAAACATTGAGGGTTTTCATGACATTGCCTATTCGTTGCGAACGCTACACGCGCCATTTATCGGACGCCATCAGCGGCCGCAAAAGTGTTCAAAGTTGTTCAAATTAAGCTCCGCCTCCTGGCCGCAGGAGCCGCGGTGGCCGCAAACCCCGTGAACAGGCCTCAGGCTAATGATGATATTTCCCGGTAAACGCGGGGATTTCTCACGGATCAACTAAAGTTAAATGTCATATTCTGAATACAGGATCGGATAGCCTGATTCATCCCCCAGGCATTGAATGCTTCTTTTCCCTTTATGAGTCTTATATTTATTAAATGAGGGTTGTTTTCCGCAAGGTGTCTGACTATGAAATATGTCTAATACAAGTAAGAAATAAATGACTCGTCGGGATGGCTGAAGCAGATTTACCTAAAACCAACATGTTTTCTGAAAAGTAATCGTTAATCTTTCCTAATAAGTGGTCAAAGTAATTTATTATATGGTATAACATACCCGAATATCTCCATTGGAAATTCCCAAAAATGTCATCATTTGAATGGTTTCCAGGCTACAACATGGACGCCGAATATTTTGTTTGTTTGTGAAAGATATACTAATATTTGTATGGATGACGAGGGAGTTCAAGCTACGTCATCTGGTATAATCATTACATGATCTGTTGTACAGAAGACTAGCAATAGCCCCTCAAAGTGACCCTCATTTCCGGGATGAAAGTTCCGTGGCAGACTGCCATGAATCAAATGTTTTAACAGCACTGATTCTTTGACTCTTTGAGGCGACGAATCTGACGCAACAAATCGCGCAGCATATTCACGGTATATACAAATACTAGCGCGTATTTGGAACTGGAACACTTCGTAATATGTATCTAACGCCTGATTCCTACGGCGTACAGGGTGAAGATTACATTCCACAAGACACCGGCCGCATCCGCTTCCTGCGTGGGCCTAGACCCCTCCTGCGTGGGCCCCGACCTGCGTGGGCCTGAACCTCCTGAGTGGGCCCAGACTCTTTCTGCGTGGGCCTGGTCCTCCTGCGTGGGCCCGAACCCCTCTTGCGTGGGCCCGGACCTCCTACTTGGGTCCGGACTCCTGTGTGTGCCCGGACCCCCTCATGTGTGGGTCCGGACCTGCGTGGGCCCGAAACCCTCTTGCGTGGGACGGGACCTGCGTGGGCCCGAAACTATCTTGCGTGGGCTCGGACCTGCGTGGGTCGAACCCCTCCTGCGTGAAACCGAACCTGTCTGGGCCCGGACCCCTCCTGCGTGGTTCCGAAACTCTTGAGTGGGCCCGTACCTGCGTGGGCCAGACCCCTCTTGCGTGAAGCCGGACCTGCCCGGGCTTCCTGCGTGGGCCCTAATCCCTCCTGCGCGGGCCCGAAACCCTCCTGCGTGGGCCCGGATCCCTCCTGTTTGGCAGGAGGGGTCTAACATCCCCGAGTTTGACATTGTTCAGAGTGCTTTAACGTTTATCAAACGGTACCTAGGTAACCGCGTTAGTTCGGATGCCTACCAGAAGGCTCTTTCAGCACCGATGCACCTCCTTTTAGGCCCCCTCCGGGGGCCCAAGCGGGTCGGCCCAAAAAGACCCCTTGAGGGCATAGGGGGATCCTAGGATCCCTAGGATCTCCCGTTGGCTACGCCCCTGATTCTAGGTATTATTTTGTAAAAACCAAGACAAAAAATGTTAGTGCAACAGTGAGCCACTCGGGCCCTTCGTGGTTGCATGTCCGTGATGATTATCGCGTGATTTGGAATGTAAACTTGCAATAGCCTTTAAGTCGTCACCTCAAAAACAACTAATAGCTGGAAAATAAATATATACCTAGGAAAACAATATAACTGAACCAAACCTAACCAACCATCACATAACCAAACTGAATCTGTGTTTGCCACTTATATGCCAGTTTCCAGTATCTGCCTACTGCAAGTCTCCATGCTTCAACTTTCAAGCATGCTTATTACCTTTAGACACAGCTTGGCCTTATAATTCTTAAATTAAATATGCATTTTTCTTTGGAATATCTTTCCTTAAATACATTAAATAGTTCAAGACAAATAATATCTGGGTGACCTTAAACAAGATTCTCGGACTCCACATTTGTGTGGACAAAACATCACAATGCACAGCACCATGCCTATAATTGCCTAGCTTCAACGCAATGTAACAGACGAATATACCACATATACCACATGACCTGAATATGTCCACATGTCTGAATATGACCACATATTCAGACGAATATATGCATCTTTTTGGAGGTTTACCTAGTAGCCTATACTGATCACAAGTTTAAATGTAGGGCAGTTTACATTCAGAAGTTTACATACAGGACCTACAGGACCTGCTTAGTGCTTATGGTAAATATCCATGCTTTGCCATGCTCCATGTTTCAAAAATGACCTAAGTGAGAACTTCTCAGAAAGTTTGAAACTTTTAAGGTGCCATGGATACTGGCTCCATTGTAGGTGTCAGACGTCAGTTAAAGAATCATCATCCTGCATAGCTGCAGTACAATTTTGAGCTCTAAATAATAAGTTTTACAATTGTTTAGGTCGCAGCACTCAGGTTCGTACTTAGGTTCAACTGCTTCATAAATTATCATTGTGTTCAGAGGTCAGCATATTTGTCATCATTGACTGCTGAAAACCATACATTTTTTTAATCAGCACAGTTAACTGTAAAATAACAATTTAACACTGTGTTTAAGTGACAAATCAAACCACAAATACCAAATTCAGTGACCAGTGTCATAAGTCACTATCTCTGTTCCAGCTGTAGTTTTTAGCCGCTGTTGTTGACTCAAGGGCTTTCACTGCTGTATTCTCCATGGACAGGCTCTGGTGAGGACGGCTCAGCTGAGGACGGCTCAGCTGAGGAGGGCTCAGCTGAGGAGGACGGTGATAATGCGGAGCAGGATGGGGAGAGCGGAAACGAGAGCTCAGGTAGCGGCTCCGACAGCTCCGACAATGGTGCAGATGTCTGCCCCATCTGCCTGTCTCGCTTCAAAGGGCAGGAAGTGGGAAACCCCGAGTCATGTGACCACAACTTCTGTCTGGAGCACATCCTCGAGTGGGCGAAGGTATGGCATGGTCAGTCATCGGACATATTGCAATTAATGTTGGGAGCCATTCCAGTATTAGACTTCTTTTTATTTGTCAGAAGGAATCTTTTGTATTTGTTTATTTTTCTTAAGTCCTTAAGTCCTTGTAAGTATTCCTTGTCAATTTTCCGCTTTATCTGATCGCCAATGTCAAGCTTCGAAATACAAGACAGCAGCATAAATAATAGATGCTCTGTAGTGCTCAGTTGCTCTTTTTTGGTTGTGGGCAGACCTTATGGGCTGTTTATTTGCTTACTTCTCTGGAGAAGCTAAACAAAAGTGCAGCTGCAGTCCGTTATATAACTAACACTGTTGCGTATCAGCCATTAAGTTTCTGCAGGCACTCAGTTGACCGCCGTGCCTGTGCCTCGGTATGTTTCAGAACGTTAATACATGCCCAGTGGACCGACAGCCGTTCACGCTGGTGTTGGTAAGGAAGGTACCGGGCGGTAAGATTATCCGCCAGGTACCCGTCGACCGGCGGAGCGTGCTGGAGGAGCAGCCGGAGGAGGACCCCACGTTCTGTGAGGTGAGAGGACACACACACACGCACACACGCACGCACGCACGCACGCACGCACGCACGCACGCACGCACGCGCACACACACACACACACACACACACACACACACACACACACACACACACACACACACACACACACACACACACACACACACACACACACACACACACACACACACACACACACACACACACACCCACACACACACCCCCAGACAGACAGACAGACAGACAGACAGACAGACAGACAGACAGACAGACAGACAGACAGACAGACAGACAGACAGACAGACAGACAGACAGACAGACAGACAGACGCGCGCACACGCACACACCGTGGGCACGCATACGCAGACACACACACACACACACACATGCCCGCGCCCACCAACCAAGCATGACGAGCTGTTTGATTGAGCCGAGTCTGAGAGTCAGCAGAGGCATAATATCTGAAGCAAGAAGCAGCAGCGTCATATGACGGTGGCAGTCATATGATACATATCATAGACGGTAGCTGTCGCGAACCCTGAGAAGTCCTGTGCTGTTCGTCAATTGTGCGGCGGCTGTGACGGTTGTGACGGCCGTGACGGCTGTTGACTGGCGCATGTGACAGCTGTTGACTGGCGCCTGTGACAGCTGTTGACTGGCGCCTGTGACGACTGTTGACTGGCGCCTGTGACGGCTGTTGACTGGCGCCTGTGACAGCTGTTGACTGGCGCCTGTGACAGCTGTTGACTGGCGCCTGTGACGACTGTTGACTGGCGCCTGTGACGACTGTTGACTGGCGCCTGTGACGGCTGTTGACTGGCGCCTGTGACAGCTGTTGACTGGCGCCTGTGACGACTGTTGACTGGCGCCTGTGACGGCTGTTGACTGGCGCCTGTGACAGCTGTTGACTGGCGCCTGTGACAGCTGTTGACTGGCGCCTGTGACAGCTGTTGACTGGCGCCTGTGACAGCTGTTGACTGGCGCCTGTGACAGCTGTTGGCTGGCGCCTGTGACGGCTGTGGCCGTAGTGAACGCTGTGGTGGTTCTGATGGTGTCTGCTGTCCGTGTCAGGTATGTGGCCGCTCTGACCGGGAGGATCGACTCCTGCTCTGTGACGGCTGTGACGCCGGGTACCATCTGGACTGCCTGGATCCGCCACTGAGCGGGGTTCCTGCCGATGAGTGGTTCTGTCCCGAGTGCGCCCCGCTCAGGGCCAACCCGCGCCTGCTGGCTGCTGAGGTAAAACGAAAATAATGCTCAGCTAAAACAAAAATAATGCTCAGGTAAAACAAAAATGAGGTAAATGAGTAAATAAAGTTATGGGTGGTAAATAATGTTATGGGTGCTTCTGGAAGGTTATGGGTGCAAGCATGATTTCTTTCGAACTGTAAGCGTCGTTGTGTGAATGTGTCCACGTTTATGACTTGATGGACAATGGTGCAGTGTTCTGTGGTCTAAGCTCCGACCCACCTTCCTGAAATCGCTGGCCACAACAAAGCTGTCATACAGCCTTATTGGAGATGTTGAGCTGTTTGTGTAGTGCCAACAATGAAAATGTAAGAGCGTGTTGTTTTACGTTGTCTTTGTAACCACTGATAAGCGTTTGTTCTGCGTCATCAGGTTGGTGTGAGCCAGGACGAGCTGCTGGGCCTGCTGGACGACCCGGAATATGACTCCGAGCTGCCTCTGCTGCGGGCGGGGCCGCGCCGGAACCGCTCCCAGCGCCTGGTGGCCCGCACGGGACTCAGCGAAAGGATCTCACGACTGCCGCGCACACGCGCTGCCGCCGCAACCGGCAACAGTAGTGCGGTAAGTTACCGCTGGTGCTGCCAGCGGGATACAGGGCTTCCTCCCCGGTACTGAGTTCAGAATATACGGTGTATAGACTGTGTTCGAAGGAATGGCACAGCTTTTCTGCGTGTGCTTGACATAAACACAAAGTAACGCGTTTGGCCCAGTGACTAGGCCATGCGCCCTAACCCGACGAGCATAGGCGGTTGACATAAGTTGGAAAGGGCAAATAAGTTCTTCATCTGATTTACCAGACGGGTCACCAAGTTCGGCATCATGTCACCAAGTTCGTCATCATGTCATTGACATTAATGTCATGTGTGACTTGTCTGCCTGGCCTTGGAAAGGTACTGGTATGCTGTCAGTCTGACGTGTACATGACGCTCCGTAGGTGACGGCTCGCCCGTCAGCGTCCACCAGCCGCGCCTGGGCCTGGTCCAGCAGCTCCTCCACAGTTTGACGTGCCCATAACGCTCCGTAGGTGACGGCTCGCCCGTCAGCGTCCACCAGCCGCGCCTGGGCACGGTCCAGCAGCTCCTCCACAGTCTGACGGACCCATGACGCTCCTTAGGTGACGGCTCGCCCGTCAGCGTCCACCAGCCGCGCCTGGGCACGGTCCAGCAGCTCCTCCACAGTCTGACGGACCCATGACGCTCCTTAGGTGACGGCTCGCCCGTCAGCGTCCACCAGCCGCGCCTGGGCACGGTCCAGCAGCTCCTCCACCCGCCGTACCACCACCAAACGCAAGCGGAAGACCAAGACGAAGCGGAAGACGACCCGAGCCAAGTCGTCCGGAGGCAAGCGCAAAACCAAAACGCGCCGTAAGAAGAGGAAAGGTGGCAAGAGGAAGAAAACTACCTCGGTGAGGAGTGTTGACTGTTCTTGGTTGGTGAGCGCAGGACGTACTTTGCTGTGAACTAAAGATATGCAGCTGCTTAGATCTGCTAGAATCTAAGGAAGCTGAATGTGGTTGCCAAGAGGGCTCTTGAGCAAAGAGCATGCAATTGTAGTTGTTAATGTTTCGTTTATAGATAGTAGTTAAAGGGAGTGTGCCTACTGTTTTGGAATGTCAAAAATATTTTTGCATACGGTAAGTAGCTATTAGTTTGATTGTTGTATATGATGAAATTCACATCTGGAGCCCCTTTATATTAATTTTCACTTACATTGTTTTTTTGCTGATTTGTTTATTTCAATATCTATAAAACAATCGCCACTATGGTGATGTTATGTAAAACGGCGTACATAAGACATTACAATTACGGTCACATCATGCAAGACAGAAAGACAAGTTTTGCACAGCACGTTCTTGCCACTGTGAACTTTATTATGTGCAAGTTGCGTAGCTCTAAATTGATATCTTCAACACAAAAAAAAATGACCATCGGCCATCATCGAAAAACATGATGGCCGTCCAGTTTCTGTTCGGCTGCTGCTATCAGCGTGCACGAGCTGTTTTGTTGAATTGCGATTGGCCGGCGCTAACAATATGCTAGCAGTTGAATCGATAGCTGCAGTGCTTCTAGTAGCGGAAGCCCTCTGGAGTCTACCCGATAAGTTTTTGCTCCCAGCAAGTTCCTGGAGTCTTTGGAATATCTCAGCAACTAGGGCGAATCTGGAGAAACGAAGTCATGGGTCAATTCAGAAAATTATGTTCTATAGACCAGTGTCAATAACCCCAAATAAGCGATGTGAGTAGGCACACTCCCTTTAACAGGACCTTTTATTCGCAATGGTTGTCATCATTTGTAGCATCTCCATGCTCTCCTCAGGTTTATACTATCAACAGCTCTCTGTGGTTGCTGACGGGGATGTATCCTTGAGCTGCCCCCTGTGCTGCTGTCCTGCTGTACTGCTGTACTGCTGTGCTGCTGTACTGCTGTACTGCTGTACTGCTGTACTGCTGTACTGCTGTACTGCTGTACTGCTGCTGTACTGCTGCTGTACTGCTGCTGTACTGCTGCTGTACTGCTGCTGTACTGCTGCTGTACTGCTGTTGTACTGCTGCTGTACTGCTGCTGTACTGCTGCTGTACTGCTGCTGTACTGCTGCTGTACTGCTGCTGTACTGCTGCTGTACTGCTGCTGTACTGCTGCTGTACTGCTGCTGTACTGCTGCTGTACTGCTGCTGTACTGCTGCTGTACTGCTGCTGTACTGCTGCTGTACTGCTGCTGTACTGCTGCTGTACTGCTGCTGTACTGCTGCTGTACTGCTGCTGTACTGCTGCTGTACTGCTGCTGTACTGCTGCTGTACTGCTGCTGTACTGCTGCTGTACTGCTGCTGTACTGCTGCTGTACTGCTGCTGTACCTGCTACTGCTGCTGTACTGCTGCTGTACTGCTGCTGTAATGCTGCTGTACTGTGTTGTACTGCTGCTGTACTGCTGTACTGCTGTACTGCTGCTGTACTGCTGTACTGTCTGCTGTACTGCTGCTGTACTGCTGTACTGCTGTACTGCTGCTGTAGCTGCTGCTGTACTGCTGCTGTACTGCTGCTGTATGCTGCTGCTGCTGTACTGCTGTACTGCTGCTGCTGTACTGCTGTACTGCTGTACTGCTGCTGTACTGCCTGCTGTACTGCTGTACTGCTGTACTGCTGTACTGCTGTACTGCTGTACTGCGTACTGCTGTACTGCTGTACTGCTGTACTGCTGTACTGCTGTACTGCTGTACTGCTGTACTCTTACTGCTGTACTGCTGTACTGCTGTACTGCTGTACTGCTGTACTGCTGTACTGCTGTACTGCTGTATGCTGTACTGCTGTACTGCTGTACTGCTGTACTGCTGTACTGCTGTACTGCTGTACTGCTGTACTGCTGTACTGCTGTACTGCTGTACTGCTGTACTGCTGTACTGCTGTACTGCTGTACTGCTGTACTGCTGTACTGCTGTACTGCTGTACTGCTGTACTGCTGTACTGCTGTACTGCTGTATGCTCGTATGCTGTATGCTTATGCTGTACTGCTGTACTGCTGTACTGCTGTACTGCTGTACTGCTGTACTGCTGTACTGCTGTACTGCTGTACTGCTGTACTGCTGTACTGCTGTACTGCTGTATGCTGTACTGCTGTACTGCTGTACTGCTGTACTGCTGTACTGCTGTACTGCTGTACTGCTGTACTGCTGTACTGCTGTACTGCTGTACTGCTGTACTGCTGTACTGCTGTACTGCTGTACTGCTGTACTGCTGTACTGCTGTACTGCTGTACTGCTGTACTGCTGTATGCTGTACTGCTGTACTGCTGTACTGCTGTACTGCTGTACTGCTGTACTGCTGTACTGCTGTACTGCTGTACTGCTGTACTGCTGTACTGCTGTACTGCTGTACTGCTGTACTGCTGTACTGCTGTACTGCTGTACTGCTGTACTGCTGTATGCTGTACTGCTGTACTGCTGTACTGTACTGTACTGCTGTACTGCTGTACTGCTGTACTGCTGTACTGCTGTACTGCTGTACTGCTGTACTGCTGTACTGCTGTACTGCTGTACTGCTGTACTGCTGTACTGCTGTACTGCTGTACTGCTGTACTGCTTACTGCTGTACTGCTGTACTGCTGTACTGCTGTACTGCTGTACTGCAGTACCTACTGCTGTACTGCTGTACTGCTGTACTGCTGTACTGCTGTACTGCTGTACTGCTGTACTGCTGTACTGCTGTACTGCTGTACTGCTGTACTGCTGTATGCTGTACTGCTGCTGTACTGCTGTACTGCTGCTGCTGCTGTACTGCTGTACTGCTGCTGTACTGCTGTACTGCTGTACTGCTGTACTGCTGTACTGCTGTACTGCTGCTGTACTGCTGTACTGCTGCTGTACTGCTGTCTGTACTGCTGCTTAGCTGCTGTACTGCTGCTGTACTGCTGCTGTACTGCTGCCTGTACTGCTGCTGTACTGCTGCTGTACTGCTGCTGTACTGCTGCTGTACTGCTTGCTGTACTGCTGCTGTACTGCTGCTGTACTGTGCTGTACTGCTGCTGTACTGCTGCTGTACTGTGCTGCTGTACTGCTGCTGTACTGCTGCTGCTGTACTGCGCTGTACTGCTGCTGTACTGCTGCTGTACTGCTGCTGTTACTGCTGCTGTACTGCTGCTGTACTGCTGCTGTACTGCTGCTACTGCTGCTGTACTGCTCGTACTGCTGTACTGCTGTACTGCTGTACTGCTGTACTGCTGTACTGCTGCTGTACTGCTGCTGTACTGCTGCTGTACTGCTGCTGTACTGCTGCTGTACTGCTGCTGTACTGCTGCTGTACTGCTGCTGTACTGCTGCTGTACTGCTGCTGTACTGCTGCTGTACTGCTGCTGTACTGCTGCTGTACTGCTGCTGTACTGCTGCTGTACTGCTGCTGTACTGCTGCTGTACTGCTGCTGTACTGCTGCTGTACTGCTGCTGTACTGCTGCTGTACTGCTGCTGTACTGCTGCTGTACTGCTGCTGTACTGCTGCTGTACTGCTGCTGTACTGCTGCTGTACTGCTGCTGTACTGCTGCTGTACTGCTGCTGTACTGCTGCTGTACTGCTGCTGTACTGCTGCTGTACTGCTGCTGTACTGCTGCTGTACTGCTGCTGTACTGCTGCTGTACTGCTGCTGTACTGCTGCTGTACTGCTGCTGTACTGCTGCTGTACTGCTGCTGTACTGCTGCTGTACTGCTGCTGTACTGCTGCTGTACTGCTGCTGTACTGCTGCTGTACTGCTGCTGTACTGCTGCTGTACTGCTGCTGTACTGCTGCTGTACTGCTGCTGTACTGCTGCTGTACTGCTGCTGTACTGCTGCTGTACTGCTGCTGTACTGCTGCTGTACTGCTGCTGTACTGCTGCTGTACTGCTGCTGTACTGCTGCTGTACTGCTGCTGTACTGCTGCTGTACTGCTGCTGTACTGCTGCTGTACTGCTGCTGTACTGCTGCTGTACTGCTGCTGTACTGCTGCTGTACTGCTGCTGTACTGCTGCTGTACTGCTGCTGTACTGCTGCTGTACTGCT
The DNA here is from genome assembly GCA_036785665.1 of Chirona hameri. Taxonomy (NCBI): domain Eukaryota; kingdom Metazoa; phylum Arthropoda; class Thecostraca; order Balanomorpha; family Balanidae; genus Chirona; species Chirona hameri. The sequence continues at coordinate 18,851 of JAXIVJ010003415.1, read as the reverse complement.
GCTGTACTGCTGCTGTACTGCTGCTGTACTGCTGCTGTACTGCTGCTGTACTGCTGCTGTACTGCTGCTGTACTGCTGCTGTACTGCTGCTGTACTGCTGCTGTACTGCTGCTGTACTGCTGCTGTACTGCTGCTGTACTGCTGCTGTACTGCTGCTGTACTGCTGCTGTACTGCTGCTGTACTGCTGCTGTACTGCTGCTGTACTGCTGCTGTACTGCTGCTGTACTGCTGCTGTACTGCTGCTGTACTGCTGCTGTACTGCTGCTGTACTGCTGCTGTACTGCTGCTGTACTGCTGCTGTACTGCTGCTGTACTGCTGCTGTACTGCTGCTGTACTGCTGCTGTACTGCTGCTGTACTGCTGCTGTACTGCTGCTGTACTGCTGCTGTACTGCTGCTGTACTGCTGCTGTACTGCTGCTGTACTGCTGCTGTACTGCTGCTGTACTGCTGCTGTACTGCTGCTGTACTGCTGCTGTACTGCTGCTGTACTGCTGCTGTACTGCTGCTGTACTGCTGCTGTACTGCTGCTGTACTGCTGCTGTACTGCTGCTGTACTGCTGCTGTACTGCTGTACTGCTGTACTGCTGTACTGCTGCTGTACTGATGCTGTACTGATGTACTGCTGTACTGCTGTACTGTTGTACTGCTGTACTGCTGCTGTACTGCTGTACTGCTGCTGTACTGCTGCTGTACTGCTGCTGTACTGCTGCTGTACTGCTGCTGTGCTGCTGTACTGCTGCTGTGCTGCTGTACTGCTGTACTGCTGTACTGCTGCTGTACTGCTGCTGTACTGCTGCTGTACTGCTGTACTGCTGCTGTACTGCTGTACTGCTGCTGTACTGCTGCTGTACTGCTGCTGTACTGCTGCTGTACTGCTGCTGTACTGCTGCTGTACTGCTGCTGTACTGCTGCTGTACTGCTATACTGCTGTACTGCTGTACTGCTGTACTGCTGTACTGCTGTACTGCTGTACTGCTGTACTGATGTACTGATGTACTGATGTCCCGCTGTGCCGCTGTGCCGCTGTGCCGCTGGCCTGCTGGCCTGCTGGCCTGCTGGCCTGCTGGCCCGCTGGCCCGCTGGCCCGCTGGCCCGCTGGCCCGCTGGCCCGCTGGCCCGCTGTCCTGCTGTCCTGCTGTCCTGCTGTCCTGCTGTGGTCTGCCGATGTGACTGTTGTCCTCTGCTCGGCTGACGTCCTGTCCTCCTTTGTTGTCGCAGAGACGGTCGCGGCCTGAACCGGACCCGTACGAAAAGACCCGGGAGAACCTGCGGCGACTGCTGGCCATCCGCCGCATGAAGCCGGGACAGGTGCGTAGCGAACTGCTAGGCTGAAGTCTGCAGAATTGCCTAGTGAAGTCCGACCATCAGATCATTAGCAGATGGTCTGACCAGACCAGACCATAATTTTGGCCTCAAATTGACCTGAGGAGTCGGCACGCCTTTAAACCACAATAAGCAAACAAATCCGATCATCAGGAAACTCGCCCGGGCTCGCAGCAGTGAGAATGTCTCAAACGAGTGTCTTTATTTTTGGCGAACCAGCTGTGTAATTCTTTAATTTCATTGTATTTATTTGAAGAAAAAATCTTCTGAAATGTACAGTAATTCGTCCAAACACATTGTAGATGTAGAGCGTATTTGGTTAATATTTCTGCCGTATGTTTTGACCAGTAAATGCAATGTGTTGTAAGGTTGAGTTGTGTGTGCCGGCTGTAATCGGTTGTGTCGGACAAGACGGTCTGAGCTGCGCCGACGGTAGCCGTTCGGTCTCTGAGACACAGTTCCTATTGTCTCCCACAGATGGCACCACCGCCGATGCGGTCCGGCCAGGCGGCGGGGGCGCACGGCGCCGGCCCGAGCGGCGTCCCTCGGTTCGGTAGCGGCCTACCCACCCTGTCCCTGTTCGGCCGGCGTGATGACCTCTTGGCTCTCAGCGGCGGCAGCGACGGCGAGGAGGCAGGCCCGTCTGGCGGCCCGACGGCGGCGGCGGCCCGGCGACCGATGTCCAGGGCGGAGATTGCAGCCCGTTTGAAGCGAGGACCAACGCCGACCGTGCGCGCGTGTCCTGCGCGTGCTCACCAGCCCCCAGCCGGGGACGTGCTAAATTTCATCATGACGTCACAATCTCTGCTGCATACACGAGGCTCAGATGTGGCGATTAAACGCGATGGGAGGCTGGTGGCTCGCGCAGCGGCAGCGGTGACGGCGGCGGCTAGCCCGACCGGGCGCACAGCCGCGCTGGGCCACGCGGGCGGCCCCGCCAGTCCGCAGTCTCCCGTTGGTCGCGGCGGCGGCGGGGGCAGCGGTGGTGGTACCCGCGCCCGCGGTGGCGGCGGCGGCGGTGGATCACCACGGTCCTGCTCCCCGCCGGCCGGCGAGAGCGACCGACGCGGTGCGGAGGCGTACGCTAACTACCTGAGAAACAGCTCGAGTGGGAGCGGCAGCGGCTCGCCCTCTGACACTGCCGGCCCCCCGGCGTTCCCCGCTACAAACGGGCAGAGCGCCGCGCGCCGTCGGCCGCCGACGCCGCCTAGACCTACCCGGGAGGACGACACGGACCTCTACAGTGACATCGAGCCTCCCGGAGCCGACGAGCCGGCGGATTCCGACGACGCGGACGATGCAGACAGCGGTGCCACCGGTCCGGCGCCGCCTCCGAAGGTGCTGGTGACCGCAGCGGACTCCGCGCGACGCTCGCGCTCGCCATCCCCCGCACGGGCGGCCAGTGATGCTTCGTCGGAAGACCTCGTCATTGACGACGGAGCAGCGTCGCCGGAGGCACGCAGTGGGGTCACCCCACCGGCGGCCGGTAACGGGGCGGTGCAGAGGTCGGTCAGGACCCCGCCGCCGCAGAGAAGCCACCTGGCGACGGTGGCGGCGCTGTGGGAGCCGGTGGGCGGTCGGCGGCGGCGGCCTGCGGCTCCTGTGTCGATACCGCTGCTGCCGGCTGGAGCGGCGGTCAGTCCTGTCCGTCCGCAGCCCGCGGCTGGGCCCGCCACCAGGCGGCCAGCCATCAGTTTCTCCATCCCGCTGGCGTCCGGGAGTGGCCTGGTTCGTGCCGCAGCCCGCCCCTCCGTCTCCGCTCCCGCCGCTCCCGCCGCCGCCGCAGGGGGTAGAGTGGACCTGGAGCGCAGTCTGGTGGATATGTTCGGCCCGCCGGAGAGCTCGGGAAGCCGTGTGGAGCGCGACATAGAGGCGATCTTCGGGGAGGAGTCACCCGAGCGAGAGCGGCGGCCTTTGCTGTCACCTCCGCCGCTGCCGCCAGGGCCGGCTCCGGAGCAGACTAAACCGGAGGCGGCGGAAAGGAGCGCGGCGGAGCCGGATGAGCAGGGAAAGAGTGAGGGGAAATGGAAGAAGGTACCCGAGAGTAAGCCAGAAGTAAGCGACAGTGCGGAAAAGGCGCGGAAGGGTGGTGCTGAAAGCAGTGGAAAGACTCGTGACAGGAAGGACAGCTTCAAAAATGACGAGTCTAAAGACCGGATGGGTGAAAATAAAGACAAAGCGCGCCATAAGGAACCTGCTCTGAAATCAGACAGTCGGAAGGACAAGAAGGAGGATCTACAGCCGAAATCGGACAGTCGGAAGGACAAGAAGGAGGGTCTACAGTCGAAATCCGACAGTCGGAAGGACAAGAAGGAGGATCTACAGCCGAAATCGGACAGTCTGAAGGACAAGAAAGAAGACCTGCAGCGGTACAATGTGCATACTGTAGTAGCCGAACGTAAGGCCCGGAGATCAGAGAAGAAACGTGCCTCTTCTAGTCGGTCGTCCAGTTCATCCTCGAGCTCGAGCTCCTCTGGCTCGAGTCAAGGCTCCGTGAACCGGCGGAGGCGGCGGCGGCTGTCCCGCAGTCGAAGCCAGACAGCGCTTAAGCGAAAACGCTCGCGTTCTCCAACGCCAAAGGACAAGAAGAAGAAAAATATTCGGGATTTATCGCCGGACAAAGGTGGAGAGAAGAAGAAGAAAAAGGTTCGAAATTTGTCGCCGGACAAAGATGGAGAGAAAAAGAAGAAAAAGATCCGGAATTTGTCGCCGGACAAAGATGGGGAGAAAAAGAAGAAGAAAGATCAAGATAGTTCCTTGCAGAAGGAAGTAAAGAGTAAAAAGAAGCAGGGACGTGATAGTTCCTCGGACCCGGAGGACAGGAGTAAAGCGAAGAAAAACCGTGATGCGTCGTCCAACAAAGAGGATAAAACGAAACTAAAAAAACGTGATAGTTTATCAGAAGGTGGAGGGAAAAGTAAGAAAAAGGATAGGCGGGATAGTTCATCAGACACAGATAGGAAAACTAGGCGGAAGAAATATAGAGATGATTCGTCAGACAGAGACGTAAAGAAAAAAACAAAACGTCGTGAGATCTCGCCACCACCGAAAGCGCCGAAAACTGCAATCGACAATGGTATTTCTGGTCGCAGGACCTCAAAGGACAGAGACCGGGCCAGTTCAAAGGACAAAACGGTCAGCAAAAAGCGTCGCTCGAAGGACCGATCCCCTCTGGTTGGCCGTGGCAACGACCGAGTTCGCACAAACTCTGTCCGAGATAAGCGTCGATCGGCCGACCGCCGGCGGTCTCCGTCCCCCGGCTGGCGGCAGTCCCACATCCGGCGGCGCTCGTCCCAGTCACGTGACCATCCGGCGGCCGACCCCCGACACCGACGGCGAGACGCCTCCCGAGACAAGCTCGATTCCCGCCAGCGGAACTCTAGAGAGCGTGACGACCTCCGACGCCGCGATCGGAGTCCTCGGGGTCGAGACGATGTCCGCGGTGTGTCTCGACGGGGCACAAGCGCGCGTCTCGGCTCGCCCCGGCACCGCTTCTCGCGGCGATCCGAGTCGCCCGCGTGGCGGAGACGGACGGGCTCGCCGCTGCCCCCGCGCCGCGGCCGGCGCTCTCGCTCCGGCTCCCGATCGCGGGATCGTGCCTCCCGGTCCTGGTCGCGATCCGACTGGAAGCGCTCGCTGTCTCCGCCTGAGAGTGACGATGACGTCGTGGAGCTGTCGCCTCCGCGAGTCGAGCCGATCGTCATCACTGACTCGGACAGCGAGGGCGACTCGCTGACGTCGCCTTGCGATCCGAAGCCGGAGAAGAATAGCAAAGCTTTGGCGCCGACCCGCGGACCGCAAACGCCACCCCAGGAGGGTCGAGACTCAGCGCCTCCCCCGCCTCTGCCTCGCGGACCGTGTACCCCGCCTGTCACCGCCTCGAAGTCGGCTCTTCCGCCGCGCGGGCCCAGCACGCCGCCCGAGCCGGCGCCCAAGGACGGCTCGGTGGAGAGCTACGATCCGTTCGAGCCGACTGGCTCCGGCTCGGTCAGTCCCATCCAGTCGGTGGACGGCGGCAGGAAGAGGCGGGGAGAGGCGGTGAGGGCACCGGAGCCGGCGGATGGCCAGCCAGGAGTGTCGCTGGTGAGTTCAGGATGGGCACGGGCCGGGCGGGATCGTGTGTTTTTGGTCATAGGAATGCAGAGGATGGGGAGTTGTGGTCCTATAGTGACACCGTCTGAGCACGATGCTCGACATAGAGCGGTATTACCCTTTCTTTATTCCGCATTTTTGCAAGTGAGATGGCCGCAGTGTTGATGTCATTCCGATCTGATCTGTTTATGTCCTTTGGATCAGCTATTTATGTCATTAATATCTGAGCAACTGCGAGTTGAATGTCACAGTTTTGCTCTAAATGTTTATTATTATTCTGATATTTTATTTGTATTATGATTTTTGTTTTCCTTCTGTAATTTAATAACCTATATATGTTCTTCCTTTTTCGATTAATGTTGGCGGCGGTTACTATGGTAGAGATGGTGTGCCTGAATGGTCCGGCGTCCGACTATATCTCTGACTCTGTCCAGTGTGACTGACTCTGACCCTGTCTGCCACCAGCCGGCCGTGCAGGACCTGCTGACCGGTCTCGCCACGCTGGCTGCCGTCGTCTCCAGCGTGGCGCAGACCGTCCCGCAGCCCCCCGCCCCGGCCCTGCAGCCGGCCGACCCCTCCACCGACATGGACCTCGCCTCGCCCGCCTCTCCCGCCTCGCCCGAGTCGCCCCGCTCGCCGGACCCGGACGACGGGGATGACCTATTCGAGCCGCCTCGACCGGCGCTCGGCGGAGCGGTCTCGCCGCCGTCGGGGGCGGAGTCGCCGGCATCGCGGTTCGATGGCCTGTTTGGGTCAGAGTCGACCAGGATTGTCAGCACGGGCGGCAGCCAGCGGCAGAGGCACGGCAAGAAGCACCGCGGAGTGCCCGTCAAGAGAGGTAAGGAGCGGCAGGAGATGTGCTGGGGTTGTCCCTGATGGGATGGACCACGAGTGGGTTGTCCCTGATGGGATGGACCACGAGTGGGTTGTCCCCGATGGGATGGACCACTAGTGGGTTGTCCCTGATGGGATGGACCACGAGTGGGTTGTCGTGTGGCGACGCCCTGATCTGGCTACATTACATTTGTGTTGTTATCATCTGATTATGCATGTGGTGCCGGTCATGGTCTCTGTATTTACTCGGCGGGTCAGTAGTGTACTGGACACGATGAGCTCTCAGGGTGGTGTTAGCCGACTTCTGACGCCCCCGCTGACTGCTGACTGCTGACTCTATTGTGCGTCCAGCGACCAGACTGGACACGATGAGCTCTCAGGGTGGTATTGGCCGACTTCTGACGCCCCCGCTGTCTGCTGACTGCTGACTCTCTATTGTGCGTCCAGCGACCAGACTGGACACGATGAGCTCTCAGGGTGGTGTTGGCCGACTTCTGACGTCCCGCTGTCTGCTGACTGCTGACTCTCTATTGTGCGTCCAGCGACCAGACTGGACACGATGAGCTCTCAGGGTGGTGTTGGCCGACTTCTGACGTCCCGCTGACTGCTGACTGCTGACTCTATTGTGCGTCCAGCGACCAGACTGGACACGATGAGCTCTCAGGGTGGTGTTGGCCGACTTCTGACGTCCCGCTGTCTGCTGACTGCTGACTCTCTATTGTGCGTCCAGCGACCAGACTGGGCACGATGAGCTCTCAGGGTGGTGTTGTCCGACTTCTGACGTCCCGCTGTCTGCTGACTGCTGACTCTCTATTGTGCGTCCAGCGACCAGACTGGACACGATGAGCTCTCAGGGTGGCGTTGGTCGTCTTCTGACGCCCTCGCTGTCTGCTGACTGCTGACTCTCTATTGTGCGTCCAGCGACCAGACTGGACACGATGAGCTCTCAGGGTGGTGTTGGCCGACTTCTGACGCCCCCGCTGTCTGCTGACTGCTCTCTATTGTGCGTCCATCGGCCAGACTGGACACGATGAGCCCTCAGGGTGGTGTTGGCCGACTTCTGACGCCCCCGCTGTCTGCTGACTGCTGACTCTCTATTGTGCGTCCAGCGACCAGACTGGACACGATGAGCTCTCAGGGTGGTGTTGGCCGACTTCTGACGCCCCCGCTGACTGCTGACTGCTCTCTATTGTGCGTCCATCGGCCAGACTGGACACGATGAGCTCTCAGGGTGGTGTTGGCCGACTTCTGACGCCCCCGCTGTCTGCTGACTGCTGACTCTCTATTGTGCGTCCAGCGACCAGACTGGACACGATGAGCTCTCAGGGTGGTGTTGGCCGACTTCTGACGCCCTCGCTGTCTGCTGACTGCTGACTCTCTATTGTGCGTCCAGCGACCAGACTGGACACGATGAGCTCTCAGGGTGGTGTAGCCGACTTCTGACGCCCCCGCTGACTGCTGACTGCTGACTCTCTATTGTGCGTCCAGCGATCAGACTGGACACGATGAGCTCTCAGGGTGGTGTTGTCCGACTTCTGACGCCCTCGCTGTCTGCTGACTGCTGACTCTCTATTGTGCATCCAGCGACCAGACTGGACACGATGAGCTCTCAGGGTGGTGTTGTCCGACTTCTGACGTCCCGCTGTCTGCTGACTGCTGACTCTCTATTGTGCGTCCAGCGACCAGACTGGGCACGATGAGCTCTCAGGGTGGTGTTGGCCGACTTCTGACGCCCCCGCTGACTGCTGACTGCTGACTGCTGACTCTCTATTGTGCGTCCAGCGACCAGACTGGACACGATGAGCTCTCAGGGTGGTGTTGGCCGACTTCTGACGCCCCCGCTGTCTGCTGACTGCTGACTCTCTATTGTGCGTCCAGCGACCAGACTGGACACGATGAGCCCTCAGGGTGGTGTTGGCCGACTTCTGACGCCCCCGCTGTCTGCTGACTGCTCTCTATTGTGCGTCCAGCGACCAGACTGGACACGATGAGCTCTCAGGGTGGTGTAGCCGACTTCTGACGCCCCCGCTGTCTGCTGACTGCTGACTCTAGTGTGCGTCCAGCGACCAGTGCTGACCCTCCTCTCCGGTTTTGCAGCGGACAAGTCTGTTCCGTCGGCCAGCCTCACCAATGACGGCCTGCAGGTGGTGGACGATGTGCCCAACTCTGCAGTGGAGCTGCAGGTCAAAGAAAAGGTGGGACACTATTTTACCAGACGGTGACCCGCTATGACGACTATGATGTATAACGCTGAGGGCCGAGGTTAAACCAATATTTGCTGGACCAGGGATTGACTTAGTTCATTCCTCATGGTGGCAATGTTCATTGCCCAATTAAGTGGAGATCGTAGTCTAAACGGACCTACAGATCAACAAAGGTTAATGTTATATGCTAACTGCTGTGTCTGAATGTGAAACTGCACTATCTACTCCTGTCTCCGTAACTTCTTCCGAAGTTTTATCCACTGTCATGAGATGTTAGATTTACAACGGTTGCCTAGCTGTTGAAAACCTGTTATTTTCTCGGCTTTCACTATTGGGATGCTTCGGGTGCCAAGTTCCTTTCCGTTGCCGTTTCCGCCTGACGGTTCCTTTCAGTTGTCCGTTTCCGCCTGACGGTTCCTTTCCGTTGTCCGTTTCCGCCTGACGGTTCCTTTCCGTTGTCCGTTTCCGCCTGACGGTTCCTTTCCGTTGTCCGTTTCCGCCTGACGGTTCCTTTCCGTTGTCCGTTTCCGCCTGACGGTTCCTTTCCGTTGTCCGTTTCCGCCTGACGGTTCCTTTCCGTTGTCCGTTTCCGCCTGACGGTTCCTTTCTGTTGTCTGTTTCCGCCTGACGGTTCCTTTCCGTTGTCCGTTTCCGCCTGCCAAGTTCCTTTCCGTTGTCCGTTTCCGCCTGCCAAGTTCCTTTCCGTTATCCGTTTCCGCCTGCCAAGTTCCTTTCCGTTGTCCGTTTCCGCCTGCCAAGTTCCGTTCCGTTGTCCGTTTCCGCCCGACGGTTCCTTTCCGTTGTCCGTTTCCGCCTGACAGTTCCTTTCCGTTGTCCGTTTCCGCCTGACGGTTCCTTTCCGTTGTCCGTTTCCGCCTGACGGTTTGTTTCCGTTGTCCGTTTCCGCCTGACAGTTCCTTTCCGTTGTCCGTTTCCGCCTGACAGTTCCTTCCCGTTGTCCGTTTCCGCCTGAAGGTTCCTTTCCGTTGTCCGTTTCCGCCTGCCAAGTTCCTTTCCGTTGTCCGTTTCCGCCCGACGGTTCCTTTCCGTTGTCCGTTTCCGCCTGACAGTTCCTTTCCGTTGTCCGTTTCCGCCTGACGGTTCCTTTCCGTTGTCCGTTTCCGCCTGACGGTTCCTTTCCGTTGTCCGTTTCCGCCTGCCAAGTTCCTTTCCGTTGTCCGTTTTCGCCTGCCAAGTTCCTTTCCGTTGTCCGTTTTCGCCTGCCAAGTTCCTTTCCGTTGTCCGTTTTTGCCTGACGGTTCCTTTCCGTTGCCGCAGTTCCTGAAGAAGCTGAACCGTCAGGAGCGTGTGGTGGAAGAGGTGAAGGTGGTGTTGAAGCCGTATTACCACAGACGAGTCATCACCAAGGAGCAGTACAAGGAGATACTTGGCAAATCTGTCAACAAGGTAATACTGACCAGATCTCTACCGTTTCACACTGCGTGATGTCTTCTGGAAAGTTTGTGTTGGTGAACCGACATCGGTTCCCTATCCGTGGGTCTATAGCCCGATCCGAGGGTCGAAGCGTCTACTTCTCAGCACTAAAGCCTTGGGCCAAGGCTATATCATTCCGCGGAATTACTGTACTGAGACGGCCTGCGGAAAGTTAGTTTTGATTATAGAAATGTTGGAGCAGTGTTTACACTTTGGCCGTGACGCGATCATTTCCCATTTCAGATCTGCCACAACAAATCCGGCGACATCAACCCGCTCAAGATTCAGTCACTCGTCAAAAGCTACGTTACCAAGTACCAATACTCCAACCGGAAGTCGGCGCACAGCTCTTCGAGCAAGCGAAAAGTATGACTTTCGGCCGACTTTCGGCCACAGAAGAGTAATACAAATCGTGTCTATTTATGAGTGATTTGCGCCTGGGTTTGTTAATCGATTGCTGTATATGTTCGCTGTCGGCCGCCTCACCTATCACCATGCACCCCGTGAGTCGAGACAGCGAGAGGAGTTCAAACGTGAGTGGTGTCGCGGATGAGACACTCGTCACTCATCCGTCGGTTCAGCTGAGAGCGCGACTGCCAACCAAGGGTAGAAGTTTTGTTTCCTCAGCTGCGCGAAATACACATACCGGGAGATCATATTACTAGTGTTTGTGAAGACGTGTACTCGACGGGGGTGCATCGTGTGCGAATCAAGACATTGATTGTGTATACATTTATTCCGAAACTTTTGAATGAATGGATTCCCGAGGTCTGGACCAGCGCTTAGTAGAGCTTCTTGCTCAGGCCCTGATCCCTACCACCCGATCGTTCAATTCCTGGTATCCGGCAGAATTTGATATTGAATAGCGAAAGTGTTACGTGTCCGGCACACCTGAGCCCTGTTCACGACCACCTGCAGTTCGGCGGTGTCCAGCAGGCTCTAGCCCCGCCCCTTTCCTCATGCGTCATCACAAGCAGGCGTCTCTTGAACACTGAATGCCACGACGCGCCACTTCGTGACATTTCATCCTGTGGTTGCTTTGTGCAAACCGCCGGAATCGCAGCCATGTGACGGCATACCTTTCGTCCTTTCCCACTTTTAGTTACCCCACTGGGGCACTGGCTGCTGACCGCCGAACCGCAGGGTCCGTGAACAGGCCTCAGGACACAGTTCGCCCCGCTCACTGACGTCACCAGAGGCCTGTTCACGACCACCTGCGGTTCGGCGGTTTCCAGCAGGCTCTAGCCCCGCCCCCTTCCTCATGCGTCATCACAAGCAGGCGTCTCTTGAACACACGGACATTTCATCCTGCGGTTGCTCCGTGCCAACCGGCGGAACCGCAGCCAACCGCAGACGTGTGACGTCATACCGTTCGCCCATCCCTACTTTTAGTTACCCCACCGGCTGCCGACCACTGCTGACCGCCGAACCGCAGCCAACCGCAGGGTCCGTGAACAGGCCT